>JPJU01001252.1:0-88314 GCA_000750735.1 Pseudogymnoascus sp. VKM F-4246
GTGCACCACCCCACCGCACTCCTCCTCGTTAGCCGGCTCACCCACCTCGAGACGGCGCACATGCCCGTCCCGCTCGCGACACACACTTTCTACGCACCACCCTCAAGCGGACCACCAGATCTGCTCGCGTCACCAGAGTACTTCGCCCGCATGACCCCCGCGCAACAATCCACCGTCCGCCGCGTCCGCGTCTTCGCCGACGTGGCGTGGCTCCTAAAGGGCGAGCTGGAGGGAATGTGCTCGCACCCCGCCATGCGCGGCGTCACGGACTTTTCGCTCGTGATCCGCTGGTGCGATTGGCGCGGCTGGGCCTCGAATGAGGCGCTCAGCCTTACGAACCGTCCTGTGCCTGCGATCCAGGTCGAGGAGGAGGAGGAGAGGTTACAGGATCCCGCGGAGCAGGAGATGGAGTTCTCGGCTCCGCCGACGCCGATTGGAGGTGTTGAGATGGCGGACCCTATGGACGCTATCACACAGGAGGGATGCGCGAATGCCCAGGAAGCACTCGAGGCTGCTATTGCGCAACTCCCGAACCTCAAGTCTGTGTCCCTCTCCCTCGAGGCGCCATACGTCAAGTCCGATGAGCTCGAGGCGCAACTCTCGGCTGCGCGCGAGTGGGACCTCCGTCTCGGCGGCAAGGCCGCGAGAGAGGAGGAGAAGACCGTTAAGGGTGTTGTGAGCGGTGAGGCTGAGTGGGAGGCCCCGATGTGTGCGTGGAGCGATTTCTGCGCGCATTGCGGTGGTGGAATCGGTGATGACAAGGCCTGTGAGGAGCGCAAGAGGCGCAGGTGCCGTGGCCTTGGACCGAGAGTTTTGGGAGGTGTTGTGAGGTGGTGCTGATTCTGATCAGTACCATCTGGTTTATTTCTTCATTTTTTTTGGAACTGCGGATTTTGCGAGGTGTTCTTTGCTGGAAGCGAAAAGAAAATTATGGGGTTTTATTAATGGAAGGGAACGGGATTTTGGGATCAAAAACAAAAAGTGCAGCGAATTTTTATGGGGGAGGGGGGGCGATCATAGTGCATGAAGCCCCCTGGCGACCTGGGAGAGAAATTAGTTAATACACCACACACACACACACATACTTGCATAGCACCCAGGAATTGGGAAGGTTGGGGGATATAACATAGCCATAGCATAGCATACTACCCACCATTCGGAATGGAAGCCGTCCAAGGACGAAGATAATCAGAATACCAAATAATTACCAGACAAACCATCATGAATCAGCCTCGATCCCTTCGTGTTTGAAATGCGCAGTGTGCTAAACTGACAATGGTAGCTACTGTACTGTAGTAGCCTATGACTTGTCATCCGTCATACACCCGTCATAATACTACGGACAAGCTCTTCCTCACAACCACTCCTTAGGTGAGACATGGACCCACGTGAACGAACCCTTACACCCTCCCAGCGCTCCTCCCATGCGACCAGCCGCCTCCCTCGCGACCCTCTATCCCGACACCGAAGGCCGTACCCCGGACTTTGGGGTACCCCGGACCCCACATCTGCTCTTTCTTTGTTCTGTCGCATGGGGGTTGGGCGATTCGGATGGAAAGGGAAATTTGAGACAGAGGGCGAGGTATATGTACAGTGGTAGATGTGAGGAAAGTTGAGTAGTTGTTGCTTATTTGTGCTTGGCGATCGGGAGTGCCGGGGGAGTTAATCTAATGTGCCGGATGGGGTGTAGGGGTGCACCCTGTCCGTGCGTTTTTGGCTTGTTTCCTCGCGTCTATTTTGTCTAGTCGCATCGCATCCCCAGCTATCAGTTCTGCAGTGAGTTAAAACATTACATTTTAATCCAGTAAATACCAGTATACGCAGTAACAACACGATACTCCAAGTACACCACCACAGTTTCTTTACGACACCGTACTCCCATTTCATCACCAACCCCACACGTGCACTTCCTCCCCCCCTTCGGCCCTCATCCGGCCAAAATCCCCACAACTCACTCCTCCTAGCGCACCCGCACCCACCCATTCCCCAGATCGTCGATCCCCCACCCGATCCAGCGACTCAGCCCCACATCCCCGCGAATCAAGACCCATATCCTATGACCGCATCGGGGGATGAGACGACATAACTGGGCAGAAGGATGGACGTTAACGTTACAGATGGTGCTGATTACTTGGTTGGTTTTGATGGCGAGGCTTTCGGGGGTCGGGAGAGGTGGGTGCGGGTATGTTGGTCGGGGGGATGGGGGCCGAGTTTGGGGATCCGCGGGGAGGGGTGTAACTACTTCTTGGGATGGGGGAGCTGGTTTTGGGGGTTTGTTTTCTGCATCTACGAATACGGGGTTGATTGAGACTGCGACTGAATCTACGACGTACTGCAAGGCGTGTGAGGAGATAAGAATACACTGAGACTGGGAGATTGACGTCGTTATATTGACACATTGTCGCTGCTGCTCTGTTGGTTCATGTGCGAGCTGAGAAGAGAGTTACACATACAAACGTCAGAAGCCGACAGCATCACCTCACAACACATACGCGTAAAACAATTAAACCACCACGATGGGTGCCAAACAGCGACTCAAGGGCGTCTTTAGCCGCAAAGTCGGTGTCGAAGACCACGCCGTCACATCCGCCGCGAACCTCACCCTCCGCCAATCCATAATCCCCAATCTCCTCGGTACGCCCATTCCAACCCTCTCCCCTGCATCGTCTGTCTCAACTAACACCCCTTAGTCACAATCCTCTTCTTCCTCTGGGGCTTCGCCTACGGCCTCCTCGACGTCCTCAACAGCCACTTCCAGCAACAACTCAACATCACCGCCTCCAAAGCCTCCGGCCTCGCCGCCGCCTACTTCGGCGCCTACTTCCTCTGCCCCCTCACCATTTCAGGCTGGATCCTGCGCCGCTACGGATTCCGCGTCACCTTCATGAGCGGGCTCACCGTTCTCGCCATCGGGTGTCTGCTTTTCTGGCCCTCGGGCGTGAAACGCTCCTTCGGGGGCTTCTGCGGCAGCATGTTTGTCGTGGGCGCTGGGCTGTCCACTTTGGAGACTGCGGCGGATCCGTTCTTGGCGATCTGTGGTCCGCCGAGGTATTCGGAGATTAGGTTGAATCTGGCGCAGGCGGTGCAGGGCGTGGGGAGCTTTGTGGCGCCGCTGTTGGCGTCGAGGGTGTTTTTTCAGAATGCGACTTCCGAGGCGGGCTTGAAGAATGTGCAGTGGACTTATTTGGCTGTCGCGTGCTTTGTGGCGCTGTTGATTGTGTTGTTTGCGCTGGTGCCGATGCCGGAGATTACTGATGCTGAGTGAGTTCTATTTCCCTTCATTTGGCAAAAATGGGTGGGCAGTGCTAATGGTGATGTAGTATGGCGGAGCAGGAGACCGAGATTGTTGGTGAAGATGTTGGGCCGCTGCGCAAGCAGTATAACCTTTTCCTCGGCGTGTGGAGCCAGTTCTGGTATGTGGGCGCACAGGTAGCCATCGCTGGCTACTTCATCAACTACTGCAAGGAGGCCGGAAAAACCTCTGCCCAAGGATGTGGGTTATTGAAATCCAAACTCTCATGTCGAATACTTGCTAACACCTTTTAGCCGACCTCCTCGCCGTTGCTCAAGGCCTCTATGCCGCAAACCGTTTCATCGCTGCGGGTCTCATGACAATGTCTCTCTTCAGGCCACGATTCATGTTGGCTGCTTACTTGGGCATGTGCGCCGTTTTTTCCATTGCAGCTATGAACACCCAGGGTACTCCAGGTATCGCACTCTTCATCATGATCTTTGTGTTCGAGTCGTGTTGCTTCGCTACTATCTTCTCCCTGGCCCTCAGAGGAATCGGCAGGCACACGAAGAGAGGTGGTAGTTTCCTGGTTTCCGCGATTTCCGGCGGTGGTGAGTTTTACCTTGCTTTCCTTAGGCGTTGATTAGATAACAGCTAACGATCCCCCAGCCGTCGTGCCCCCGATGATGGGCGCAGTAGTAACAGCCCACAACGCCCACTTCGCAATGATTATTCCCTTCATGGGCTACGTTCTTGCCTACGCCTTCCCCATTTACGTCAACTTCTTCAATAGGGAGGCTATGGATAGCCATCGCGAGACGGATCTCAATGTCGGACCCCGCGAGGATGCGGGTGGTGAGAAGGACGAGGGGATTGCGGATGAGAGAGAGGAGGAAAAGGCTGCGCCGCCGGATTATGGAGGGTAGGAATAGTGCTGTTTGATAGGTCGATGGAATTGGGGGGGTGGTGTGTTGTAAGAATTATTAACTTTTTAATATGCGAATATTATTTTATTTGGAAGTCTACCCTTTTTATTGCGGTCTGTTCGACTTTGATTCTCAATTTTCTGGGAAAGTGACATGCGATTTGACTGGGTACCTTATTTTTGCGAGCGATGTAATTACCACTATGGTTCAAAGTATAATCGTCAGCCGGTGCTCGTTTATAATTTCCCGGTTTAATAAACCGAGATGTTGGTATCATGGATGAAAGTCCGCAGGTGGGAGATGCGGTCTGTTGTAGGCTAATTGTCGTCCATTTTAAATCATGGTCATCATATGAGAAGAATAAGTCTCGCGCGGTACACAATTTAGGCGGTTCCTGATCCAGGTTATTTTCAATCTTCCATGACGACTTTAATATCATTTACCGTTGTCCTGCAGATTTACCCGGTGCCGTGGCGCCACTAGCCTCCCGCAGATCGCGAACCCCTCATCGTTGGTCCCGATCCGCTTGTCATATAAGACTATTTCGAGCTTGTAGCTTTGATTTAGCCAGTAATTCAGCTGGGCGGGGAAGCTTACCCCACGATACGAAAGGAAAGCTACTCGGATGTTTGGTGGACTCGTAGCTGTACTGTAGTTATAAAATTGTTGATAAACCCATAAATATCCTGTCGTTTATGTGCAATCATCGTGGAAACCGAGTACTTTGCTCTGATTTTTTTCTTATCTCGTGTACCTGAGAAAGAAAGGAAGCGATGACGGTCTCCAAGCACTTCCGTGTTGGGGCAACCCCGCTGCTCTTCCTCACGGCATTCAATTTCTGTGCCTACGCGTCATTCAAGTGCGATGCAGATGATTCTGGCCCGGGGACGGCGTACAACGCCTCATCCAAATATCTTGGATGCTACGATGATCCTCATGTGAGCATTCTGAGTGATGCCAAGCTCAGCACAATTGCCATGACGCCGCAGTTCTGTGCCAATTGGTGCGGTCAGCGTGGGTTTGCACATGGTGGCATTGAATTCGGGACGTAAGTGAGACGTGCTTTGTAGTATTTCGGCTCTTACTAATCCGAATGGACGAATAGGCAGTGTTTCTGCGGGAGCACACCAAACCTCAGCCAGGCGACCAAAGTCGATGACAGTCGCTGCAGCTCAAAATGTACGACTGAGCCATCCAGTTCATGCGGCGCGACATACGTGTATGTTCTAAACGGCTATTGTGCACCGATGCTATTCTCTGCTGATACAATGTTATAGAATGTCGCTGTATGAGATCTTAAACCCCGAAGGAAACGCGACGAACACTGGTTTTATCCCAGCCTGCCAAACGCAACCGCTGTGCAGTCAAAAAGTCTGCGATACATCGATTAGCATTGCCGAACGGGTGAAGTCTCTGGTATCATCCCTGACACTGGAAGAAAAAGTCCTCAATGTTGTCGATGCTTCCGCCGGGTCTACACGGCTTGGGTTGCCACCATATGAATGGTGGAGTGAAGGAACCCACGGAGTTGGTTCTGCGCCAGGGGTCCAGTTCACCAATCCCCCAGCGAATTTTAGTTATGCGACCAGCTTCCCTTCTCCAATATTAACGGCAGCATCGTTTGACGACGCTTTAATGGCAGAAATAGCTGCAGTAATTGGCAAGGAAGGGCGAGCGTTTGGCAACAACGGCTTCTCTGGATACGATTTCTGGGCTCCAAATATTAACCCTTTCAGAGATCCTCGATGGGGAAGAGGACAAGAAACCCCCGGTGAGGACGTTTTTCATGTGCAGAGCTACACCCGCAGTTTGGTTCAAGGACTCCAGGGCGATGACCCCGATGATAAACAGGTTATTGCTACGTGCAAGCACTACGCCGCCTACGACTTGGAAACGGGGAGACATGGGAATAACTACAACCCTACGCAACAAGATCTTGCCGATTACTACCTGGCTCCATTCAAAACTTGCGTAAGAGACTCGGCTGTGGGGAGTATCATGTGCTCGTACAATGCCGTTGATGGTATTCCGACTTGTGCAAGCGAGTACCTACTTGAAGAGGTCTTAAGAAAGCACTGGGGCTTCAACGCGGACTACCATTATGTTGTATCTGATTGTGGAGCGGTTGCGGATATTTTTAACCACCACAACTTTACTGATACTGAAGAAGCCGCGGCATCAGTGGCTCTCAACGCTGGGACAGATCTTGATTGTGGATCTTCGTTTGTAAAGCTCAACGAATCAATCGATGCCGGGCAGACTACAGTCGAAGCGCTAGATCGCGCATTGACAAGATTGTATTCGGCCATGTTTACAGTTGGCTTCTTCGATGGTGGAAAGTACAGCGATCTCGATTTCTCAGACGTATCTACGCCTTCGGCACAATCTCTCGCATACGAGGCAGCGGTTAAGGGAATGACTCTCCTCAAAAACGATAAACTTCTCCCACTGGGCTCCTCGCATAAATTCAAGAGTGTTGCCGTCATCGGACCCTTTGCAAACGCCACGGAACAAATGCAAGGAGATTATTCGGGTACAGCGCCATATCTGCATAGCCCATTGGAAGCGTTTGAAAAACACGGATGGAATGTCAATTATGCGCTTGGCACAGAGATTGATGACGAGAGCACTGATGGGTTTGCATCCGCCCTTGAGGCTGCGAAGAAATCTGATTTGGTAGTGTATCTTGGTGGCATCGACGGTTCTATCGAAAATGAAGAAAACGACCGAACGTCTATCACTTGGCCCGGAAACCAACTCGATCTCATATCGCAACTGTCGAAGCATTCGAAGCATATGATTGTGGTTCAATTTGGTGCGGGCCAGGTTGATGACAGTGAAATATTGCAAAATAAAAAGATCGACTCTTTGATTTGGGCTGGGTACCCCAGTCAAGATGGTGGCCCGGCACTCGTTGACATTATTACTGGCAAACGATCAATCGCTGGTAGATTGCCTATCACGCAGTATCCGGCTAGTTACGCTGATGAAGTGAGCATGTTCAATATCAACCTTCGTCCAAACAAGGAGGCTGGCTTCCCCGGACGAACATATAAATGGTACACAGGCAAGCCTGTGCTTCCATTTGGACATGGCCTTCATTACACGAAGTTCGATTTCAAGTGGAAGTCTACTTTGGACAAAGTGTATGACATTCGAAAGCTTGTTGACTCATTGAAGAAACACCCGCTTGACACCGTGGATGATAACACACCTTTCGCAACTATCAAAGCCGAAGTTAAAAATGTTGGCAAAGAAAACTCCGATTACGTCGGCTTGCTTTTCATATCGAGTCAGAACGCGGGTCCTGCCCCACGACCAAACAAATCCCTGGTATCTTACTTGCGATTGAATGATATCAAGACCAAGAGCAAGCAGACTTTGGACTTGCCTCTAACCCTCGGCTCACTTGCTAGAGCTGACGAGGATGGAAATTTGGCTATCTTCCCAGGAGATTACAAAATCGCTTTGGATATATCTGAGAGTCTGACTTTCAAATTCTCCTTGCGTGGACCTCCAGTGGTGATTGATACGCTCCCAAAGCCAAAGCCGCATTACGACTTTACAGTACCGGTCCACATTCAACCACCATCCACTGAGGCACATTCATAATTTGGGTGCCAAATATATCGGGAGGTTCTCCATTGAATTAAGCACAGCAGTGTTCAAGTTTTCAGTTACTGCTGTATTGAAAGACGCAATATCACTAGTAAATAGTAAACTATTCGTGCATTGTGTATCATTGTCTCCGAGGAAAGAGAGTTGCCGTGCTTTGGTTGGGGTACTGGCTTGTATATAGTAATCAAAAGCCTACAACACCATTCAGAATATGAAAGCTATTGCTATTCGTCCTGGTCGACGGTGATCTAGTATAAATTACTCACAAAGCCATTCTGTGGATCATATATATTAGGGGCGATATAACAGAAGGTGGACATGAGGCTATGCGTTGTGTGTAGTGACATGTTTTCCAGACATCTTTCCCGCATAACTTCCACACATACATCAGCGAGGGTTATGGGCGGACATTAGTACCGGATGGTACGGGTAAATAGCGAGGAACGGGTATTTGTAAAAAGAATAACCCGCCAATTGAACTTGATCTAACTAACAAAATTAGGTTCGGGAAATAAAATGTGGCAGGGGTAGGTAAAACCCGAAATCAACGTAGTTGTCGTGGAATGATGCGAGTTAGTAATATCCCAGCATGGTGAGGTAGACCGGTATACAACCTCGATCTATCAGACGAGATTATGGTATCCTAAGTGCGGGGTAGGAAGGGGCTAATACCTCTAAAGTGCGGAGTAAGGCGGGGTTGGAACTGGCAATCATGTTCTCCCATAGCGCCAGTGTCTCCGCGATCTTGCTATTGTCAGATCTCACCCCGCCTTGATCTACAGTAGTATCCTTCCATGGCTAAATTCAATGCCAGGAACTTGGCCGATGGGGGAGAAAGGGGATTATATAATTTTGTATATGTACAGCTCTATAGGCGTTGGATATCTGAGTGGCAACAGATTTTGTATGATGGCTTATTTATCTCGAGTGACGGCAGTAATCGCCATTAGTGTTTTTGGGCAGGTTGCGGCTGAGGTTTTGAAGGCACCAAATTCGGCCTCAAACCAATGGCGAATCTGGGATGACGAAGCAGGGACCACAACTGCCTTCACTGACCAGTATGTTATTGGAAATGGTCGAATTGGGGCTATGTTCTCTGGCGGGCAAACCTCAGAGTCTATCAATATCAATGAGAACTCTTTCTGGTCAGGATCATTCATCGATCGAATAAACCCTGACGCCCAACCAACTGTGAAACAGATGCAGCAACTTGTCCAACAAGGCAACTTTTCCGAGGCCGAGGAGCTTGGTAAATTGGGTTATATAGGCACGCCCATGTCTACTCGTAACTACGATACTCTCGGTACCCTAGGCTTGACTCAGACTTTCCCGGATGGAAATGTAACGAACTATGAGAGATGGATTGATATTCAAGAGGCGGTGGGCGGGACATATTTCTCCGTGGGCGGAATTACGTATCAACGGGAATACATTGCAAGCAATCCAGACGATATTATCGCCATAAATCTCAAAGCCAGTCAGCCTGGTTCACTCAATTTCAACATTAGACTGGATCGTGGTGCTTGGGATGTTGTGGGGCTTAACCGCCACGTTCAGTACAGCACCGCTGTGAACGGAGACTCTGTCGTAATGGGGGGCCAAACTGCAGATGCTGGACCTCTTGTTTGGGCGGCTGGAGCACGCATAGTAGCATCGGGCGGCCAAATTTCCACCATAGGTGACAATATCCTCTGCAGGGGCGCAGATGAAGCCACAGTTTACTTCCAGGCATGGACAAGCTACCGCAAAAAAGACCCACGAAATGCAGTACTCTCCGATCTAGCAGCCATATCGAAGAGTTATAACAAGATCCGTACCACTCACGTTTCCGACTACCAAGCCATTGCAGGGCGCATGTCTCTGGACCTCGGAACATCTACGCCCAAACAAAAGTCGCAAACAACACCTCACAGGATGGCAAATATTGCTGTTGACGCATTTGACCCTGAACTGGCAAGCTTGTACTTCCAGCTGGGACGCTTTCTTCTTATCTCTTCATCACGACCTAGCTCAAATCGGGCCCTGCCACCGAATTTGCAGGGACTTTGGAATAATGTAGCTGATCCGCCATGGGGTGGCAAGTATACCATCAATATTAATCTGCGTATGTTATTGGGATTCTATTTTCTAACCTCTGTCACATTGCGCTAACTTCCGGTTCAGAGATGAATTATTGGCCGAGTTTGACTACAGGTAAGTCATCATTTCGAACTGCAGTTTCTTACTCTAAAAAGTCAATAAACGCTAACTATTTTCAAAAAAAGGCCTCGCAGATCTAATTTCCCCACTAAATAACCTCTTAAAGACAATGCACTCCCGGGGAACAAAAGTAGCGAAGGAGATGTACGGCTGCAGCGGCACTGTAACGCATCACAACACAGACTTGTGGGGTGATTCAGCCCCCCAGGATAATTATGCTCCTGCGACTTTCTGGCCGATGGGAGCTACATGGATGATAACCCATATCATAGAGCACTATCGATTTACTGGAGACAGGGAGTTTCTCGGGGATATGTTCCCAACCCTAAAAGCTAATGTTGAGTTTGCACTTGACTTTCTTACAGAATATAATGGGTATATGGTGGCAAACCCGAGTGTATCGCCAGAAAACACTTATATAATACCAAATAGCAATGGGAAGACAGCATCCATTTCGCTTGGTACGACTATTGATAATCAGTTACTCTGGGAGGTATTCGGATTTATTCCGGAAGCGCAGGCAGCACTTGGTATTCGTGACGATAAATTTGCCAAACGCGCAGCGAAGATGCGCGCAAAGCTCCCTGGCTTAAGGGTAAATCAATATGGTGGCATCGCCGAATGGATCCATAACTATGAAGAGGTATGTAATCGTGCTGGCCCAAAAGACAATGACGAGTCGCTGTTGTCTGACATATTATTTTGCTTCCCGTCATAGGCCATTCCAGGAAACGGTCATACCTCACACCTTGTGCCCATATACCCACTATCTCATATTACTTCTTCTAACAAAACGACATTTGACGCTGCCATAACGAGCCTCCGCCATCGACTAGAGTGGGTTTCGTCTTTCCTTCTCACCCCTTCTTCATATTAGACCTTGCAAGTAACATTATGACTCTCACCGGCGTCAAGTATATCTTAATATGGCTATACACTTCCCAGGAACTGCAGGCTAACTTTTTATCTTACAGTAATGGTGGCGGTCCGTGTGGCTGGCCACGAGCGTGGACTGTTGCGATGTCCGGACGCATGTTCCTCCCAGAAATAGCGCATGAACGACTTGTTACTCAAATGAGCGATTGTTCGTGGAACAAAACGATGTTAAACCAGGGGGACGTGGCACCCTTCCAGATTGACGGCAATTTTGGCACGCCTGCAGGTATAGTAGAGTCATTCATACAAAGCCACGAGTATATAAAGACTGGAGCGCATAATCACAACAGTCTTGAAGCAGCTTACACTGGAGAATTAAACAAGGTCACGCTTATTCGCCTTCTACCAAGTGTTCCAGCTGCGTGGGCTGCCAACGGCGGAGGTTCGTTCAAGGGTATGATTGCTAGAGGAGGTTTCAAGGTTGACGCCAGCTGGGACAGTAACGGCAAACTAAAGGCAGCAACAATTGTATCAGAGCTAGGGAATAGCGCTTACGTTACGCTTGGTCAGGCATCAATTGGCAGCAGTGAAGGCCTGGGCATTAAAGTGTCCGGTCATGGCTTAGGCGTCTTTGTCAGCCTGAAAGGGAAGAAAGGCACCAAATTCGCCGTAACAGCGGCATAAAGTGGGCTCCCAAGAGAAAATTGTCAATAGCTTAACATAGACCTAGAGAAATAGCCACAGTCTGTTTTATTTTGTTTTATTTGCCTATGCCGTATGCATTGTGGTTATACTCTAGTATTGCTACGGGGAAAATATTTATAGAATGGGAGAGTAAATTAATTAATTAACCCTTATTTATTAAGTCTACAAAGGGGTATCTCTTAATCCCCGTTGCCGCATAAGACGGCCAGCGCGCACAGCGCAGATATGCATTCGCGTCATTTCCAAACGCCATCCTTGAATGCGTCAACAGGTCTAGGGAGACCTTCGAATACAAATGTATGATAGGGCGAGCGAATCCTGAAGCCGCGTTTTATGTTGCGCGAGACGGACTGTGGTCGAATCTCACGGCCTTTCTGGTCCTGCTGATGGGCGCAAATACTGGGGCCGTCGAAAGGCAACAGTATGTGCCGGAAGCCGAAGTGTCGGGGTTTGTTAATTTGTCGGGGCATTTTCTGGCCATTGAATTCACTTAAAGGAAAGCAACGACTATGCCCCTATCCCAAGCGCTTTTCCAAACCACCCTGCTTCTTCCCCATTGAAGCGACCTTGTACCTCTTTTGCCTATTGGCACCCTTTTCGACCCATGCCTGGCGCTCGTTCATCCCTCTCATTTCCATCGCAAACATTTGTCTCTCCACAGCTACTAACGCGAGTCGTTGGACTTCTGGGATACCAACCATGCTAGTGGATGTACCAGCCCTTGCAATTAATCTCCTATCAAGAGATGCTGGCGGATTTGCCTCAGACTCTTCTTCATCGAGGAGGCGCCGCCGAAATGATGGCTCAGAGGAAGAGCGCCTGTTAGAATTCCGATGAGCGCTGTGTGCGCCTGAGCGAGAACTAACGGTTTTACCTGATGGAAGGTGTAGCTCATCGTCATCCAGAACCAAATTTACTCCCCAAGGTTCGTCCTGATCGTCCTCAATATCATAAAACTGCCATAATTTATGCCGATCGTTGGATAAGTCAAGCCTGCAATGTCCCTTCCCACACATGTGATCTTGGACGGCAATCCTATTGGGTTTCAAGCTCCCGCAGCAAAGGCATTCATGGAAAACTGATACCAGAGTATAGAGGTAACCGAGAAGAGACTGGACGTCGGTGAGGTCTTCAACATTCGGGATGAAGAAGCTATGGGCGTGAGACATGTGTTCTAAATTAGAATCCAACGAGGTGGATTCCACATTGCAGAATAAACAATCCAGCGAACGGAAAGGTTTGGCTGGGCTCTGTGCCACATCATCTTCCTCGTGGGTGTTTTCAACAGGACTTCTTGCTACAGGAGTTTCATCCGGCAAAACACGCGGCGTGGCCCTCCTTGTGTGATTTCGTGACTTGAGATGTTCCTGCCATGCTCTTTGATCCATAAAGCTTTGGCCACAGGCGGAACAGGAAAGTTTAAACCCCGAGTCTATCGGACCGGCTTCGGGAAGCTCTTCTCCGTTGAAGGTAGCCTGAGACATCGGAGGTAAGGCGTCTATGCGGCGCTTTAAGTTACAGACGCTAACCGGATTAACATTTCTAATAATAAACTGTGCTTCAATCCACTCACTGCCAATCATCCTTCATATGCGCCCTCTGTGTCTGCCGGTCGGTAAAACTCACACGGCATGCCGAACAACTGAAAACTTCTTTGCCCGACTTTTCGCTGGCAGCAGACGCAGCTGCACCAAATCCTGACCCGCTCATAGTAAATGAAATAGATGCGATAAAGAACGATTGATAAAAAAAAAACTGTGGGTGAAGAGGCTGGGATATGTTAAAACACAGGACGAAACAGCAGGTGTACAGAATTAGAATGAATTTGAAGCCAGATTAGCAGAATAAAAGCCAATACTTATATATTAAACTCTCCATTGATTTAAAGCTACGAGCGACAATAGCGTTGAGATCGCGTCCTTCCGTATGTGGCGGTGTTCCAGCATGCAATGATGAGCCATGGTGACTCAGGGTGAGTCGTGAATTTTTAGAGTCACAAGGGTGGCGTAGCGACCTTGGAAACACCTGCAATTATTTTATCACGAGCACCATCATAGTAGTGATACCCCCAATTTCATGGCGATAGCGTCAGATACTTCAGACAGAACTATATCATCGCCACGATTAACCACGAGATTCTAATGGGCATCTTTGGGAAGAAATGAAATTTGATGATGCTGCACAATGTTACATGAAGCGCTATACCCAATCTGGAAACAGTTGCCACTCTAGCTTTCCAACCACCCAATCTTCATCATAACTATACCATTTAATAATATAAATTCTCGTGACGAACCTAATCATCAATCTCTCACAAGTATTCCCTCTTGTCCAACCCGCCATCCGACTTCGGCGCAGTGCGCATAAACTACTATTTGAGCCATCGGATTTCCTCCATGGGCCCAAAAGTCCCCAGCGAGGAAATCCGGTGACACAAGTTCCTTCAAGGAGAGCCAGTTACCCGGGTCAACATCATCTGAACTATCCCAGAGGAAGTATTTCGCTAGGTGCATTAAGGTCTGGAACCACTCCTGGAGTATGACTTCAGGATATTGATTCCCGTCGATGCCGTCTGTGGGGCCATCGGGGAACAGGGCCGTATATTTGGTTTTTGGGCTTAAGTGCAAGGACAGACGGCGCACGGCGGGGAAATGGTATGCTAAGGTTTGGATATGCGTGCAAAGAGGGAAAATGGCGACGTATGTTAGGTTTGTAGCCGTGGCAGGAAATAGAGGCGTTATGAGGAGGGAATTCAGCAGTGAAGGGGCTCGATGATGGCGGGGGGTAGGGTAGTTCACGATGACTTCCATGTGAGACCCTTCGTTGAGGAGGACAGAGGTCCATGGGCGGATCTGGAAGAGTCCTCGGGGTTGAGAAATAGGAGCGCTGTAATTTTGGGGTGTAGATTGACCAAGCTTCCTGGAATATCCTGATTGTTCCATGGAGACGTGTAGGATTTGATACTTGATATTGAACATATCCGCGTCCTCCATGTCAATAACACACCCGGTAACGTCTCCGAGTAACCTTGGTGGGGCCACAATAGTAACAGCTCGGGGGTCAATGACTCCGAATAGATCTTCCCAGACGTCTTGGTACTCCTCAGGTTGGTAGCCAAGAACGCGCTTGACAGGGGCATCGTGGTTATAAACGCCCAGTAAGAAGCTGGACACGGCAAGATCGTGCTCTTTGAGAAAACTGACGAGGGCATCCACGTTGCGCTTCAGGTCGAAGCTGCACAGGTAGCTATCGCGGAGGATAAGACGAGTGTGCTTGAATAGAGCGGGAAGCACAGAGCGACGCCAAGCATGGCTAACCAGGGACGCAGCTTTCAGAGTTGCGTCCTCCGCGCTTGTAATCGAAAAACTTGGTTCATTGCCTACTGCGTCTGAGAGGGAAACAACAGGGCCCGCAGAATAATGAAGGATTAGGTCGAAGATCTCGCGAGGTAGGGACTCAAAGGCTTTAGCTGTTGGGGGGTGCTCCATCGGAGAAGCCTTGACATTTTCCACAGACGGTAGCTAGCTCTATGGCTTTGCGTGAGTTCAGGGGAGCGATGGTTTTGTTTGGTAGGGCAAAAGGGATTATTGTCACACAAAGCCACAAACCACCTGAAGGTTGCTTGCCGTTGGTCGTGCTTTGTTCGGTGATGTCCAAGTTAAGTTGCGATACAGAATTCTTAGTAATCATAATATGGCAGCCTAACTAACTCGAAATCCTACTCCTAGTCGCCATCCCATCCAACCCGAGCAATCGTCTCGCCATATCTTCATCAATGTGCCCAGTTCCTCCAATAATACCCATTAAATATGTACTGTTTATCGCATACGTTCAGACCCACAATAGCAAAGGAATCTTGCACGTTGGGTCTACTGCACATGGGCCCACGCAGCTGAACGATCAGCTATATGAGCCGTGGTATGGCGGTAGCGACAACCCAAACAATTATACTCTATAGATGCGGTTGCTCACGCAAACACTACATCACAGAACAGCATAAACACGCTGCGCACCCTCCACAGAAACCAGCCAGACACGCATCGGTCCCGCTACTCCCACCACCGCCGCCGCCGCCTCCGCCGCCCGCTGCAGCTGCAGAAGCACTTGGTGTGTTATTGATGACAATTGTCGGTTGCTCTTTGGTCGGCGTCATCATTATGTGTTGATGTGGCATCGGCTGGCCATAGCCTGGCTGCGCCGATACGGCTTGCATCTGGCCATTTGGCAGCTGAATGAAGAATTGTTGTTGGGGTTGCACAGGCAGTGGCTGCTGTACAAGCTGAGGTTGTTCCGCAAACTGGCCCTGCTGGAAGTGCGCTTGTTGTGGTTGCTGGAACTGAGGCTGGATAGGCATCGGTGCCGCCGTCGGACTGGGGGCGTAAGCCGGCGGCAACTGTCCGTCTTGCGCCTGCTGCATGTTGAAATAGTTGGGATCAGACTGCTGAAACGACTGTTGACGGCTTGAATCAACCTCAGTGGGGATCTTCTGTTCTTTAAGGTTGCCTGCCATGATTAATGTTCAGGAGGAGAGAGAAGAGCAAGCTGAGGGGAAAGCGGGAGGGAGATGAATGATATGCAGCCTCATGGTGGCTCTGTGTGCACAGCTGCGCCCAGAGGCAAACCGCAAGGCTTCACATTGATACGGGTCATCCAGTTGGCCGACACAATACATTACATTACGGAGGATCGTGGCGCGGGAAGGCATGGGATGGCATGGGATGGCATGGGATGGCATGCATGGCAGGGGCAGGAGGGTTGACATATGCCTGTCAAGAGCTTTAAATTAGCACTAATGGCCTTGGCTGCAGTGGAGGACCAATTAGAGTCTGCGGGCTGGGCTGTGCAAGCGCTGTGGAGATTATTGATTCTGCCACTGTTGGAATTAACAATATTGAAATGCGCAGCAAAAGGACAAAGTCGACACGAAGCATGATGGGGATTGGGACAGGCGCCAAACGCAGTTCCCTGGTGATGTAATTCCACGTGCATGCAGCAGAGTTTGTCGCCTTTAACAACGAATTTGGCGATACGAGGGAACAAGGCTGTCAAGCTGAGTCTACAGGCGATATAATCTTTACTTACACCGAGACATTTTTCGGCCATGCGGCGTATATGTAAAAAAATTAAAAAGTAATTCTAAACCCATGGTATTGGAGTTGTTGAATTAATTAATTGATGCATCAGCCGTGAATCGAACACGGGGCCCATCGATGGCAACGATGGATTTTACCACTAAACCACTGATGCCGGTGTTGTTGACCAGTCACGTTTTCCGCTCTATGTTAGCGGGTCCCGCTGCTTTTGCCACCACGCTTCCGGTTTTCGCAACTCATAATGACCCTTCCGCATACAATTTTTGCGCCTTTGTGTGTGGAGGGGCTGCTACAGAATGAGTTAAACGCTCGTCGAGGAATATCGTAGGAGCTAAATTGCATACTTCAGCCGAGGCAAGGTTCGGTTTTGGCTTTCTGAATAGTAATCATCGAATTCGTGGGGAAACCCCGTCATTAGCCCCCACTTTTAACCTTCAGTGAGACATCTTGGGCAGGAAGCATGAGAAAACACCGAGTCTGGCGGTGAATATATGCCCGCTAAACCCCACTAGAGGCCGCCTGCCCTCGCCAACCGCGACCCTTGCAGACATTGAGATAAGTTCTGCGGAATTAGTAGCAAATTTACGGACGTAATCGTTCTTTAAGTCCTGTTGGAGGAGCTAAAGTATCCTGCATCCCTCCTGTGTTCTTTCTTTTTCGATATTTTTCGTCCTTTCGTCTAATTTTGGGATTGAAAGTTGCTAAATGGTAAGCATTTTTTGCAATCATGCCGATCGAGTCTCGCCACCCTCCAATTTCGATTCCGCCTGTCGATTTTTGGACTTTCTTGTTTGAGAGACTGGATCGGGAATATCCAGATGACCACGGTAATCTTGTTTTCCACTGGAGCGCCTACTTCTTCATAATTTTATGTAATATTAACTAACACTCCTCAAAGCACTGTTTGTAGACGCGGCAACAAAGACGAGGCATACCTTTCGAGACGTTTGCACGACATCGATCGAAATCGGTCGAGGCCTTCAAAAACAATGGAGATGGCAAAAAGGGGATGTTATGGTTCTATTCTCTCCTAACACTGCGGACATCGGAGCTCTCGTGTCGGGAATCCTATGGGCAGGCGGCGTCGTCTGCCCCGTAAATAATCTTTACACTGTTGGAGAACTGGTCTCGGTGCTGAAATCTTCTGAAGCCAAAGCTTTGACGACGCACTTGAGCTGCCTTGAGGTAGCCCGAGAGGCTGCTCTTATTGTGGGATTGCCTCTCAATCGTATCATACTCATCGGAGAGCCTGACACGAAGGAAAGGACGAAACATTTTTCGTCGCTGCGAGATTCATCAAGTAGAGCAGAAAAGGTGTCGATAAATCCTAAAGAGGACCTAGCATTCTTAGTATATTCGTCTGGGACTACGGGTCTTCCGAAAGGAGTTATGCTCTCGCATGAGAACATCGTCGTCAACATTTTGCAGAGCAATACACCAGAAAAGCATCTGACGACCTGGAATAACGATTCAGTCATCTCTTTTCTACCTATGTTTCACATTTACGGTATGTTTAAAAGAGCAAAATCTTCATATTACACAATATGTTGACATAGCATTACCTAGGGATTGCGGTTATGGTTTTCCACCCCATTTATAGGGGAGTCACAGTGCATATCATGGAACGGTTCGACTTGCCACAGCTATGCCAAAGCATCCACTCTAGCAAGATTACAGTTGCATATGTTGTGCCACCGGTGGTACTCGCCCTTGCAAAACATCCGATAGTGGACAAATATGATCTTAGTTCACTTCGGGAAATGCATTCTGCTGCCGCACCTCTTGGCACTGACTTAATCGACTTGATTTACAAAAGACTGAAGGTGCCAATCAAGCAAAGTTACGGAATGTCAGAAGCATCGCCTGCGATTACTACTCAAGTAAATCCCAAACCGACGTCCCTTAATCCATCAGCTGATAAGTGTTTAGAGCAGAGAATGCTGGAATAAGCCATCCGGTTCAGTAGGCAAACTCCTAGCTTCTATGAGCATGAAAGTCATGGATGGCGAAGACGAGGTTCCACCAGGCCAGGAAGGAGAGATCTGGATAAAAGGTCCCAACATCTTTAACGGCTACCACAAGAACCCAAAAGCAACAGCCGATGTTATCACCAATGGCTGGTTCCGCAGTGGTGATATTGGCTATATCGACAATGATGGGAATATCTTCCTTACCGATCGCTTCAAAGAATTGATCAAGTATAATGGATTTCAGGTTGCGCCTGCACAGCTCGAAGGTTTGTTGTTAGGGCACCCTGCCGTCAATGATGTTGCGGTGATTGGCGTTTACAGCAAAGAAAGGGTGACGGAGCTACCACGGGCGTACATTGTTCCTGCACAGGGTCATACAGCTGGTGAAGACTTGGAGAAAGCCGTTAGTACATGGTTGCATGAGAAAGTTGCTCCATATAAGAAGTTGCGTGGTGGGATTAGGTTTGTTAACGAGATACCTAAGAGTGCTACCGGGAAAGTTTTGAGACGAGTGCTAGCAGAACAGGCGAAGAGTGAACAGAAGGAGAGTAGGAAGGCAAAGCTGTAGTTTAACTTTTTCTGCTCTGTAGCGCTAGTCCCCCTCATATTGTTGTAAAATACACTGTTTATGTATACGGACTTGGGTATCTGTTAGCTCTCCGTTCTGCCATCTGTATTTTACTTGTCGTTTTGCTGCTCGAGCGACTGATGACTGCAAGGCTTGCAGTCATCAGTCGCTCGAGCAGCAAGTTGAGATAAGTGACCCGACAAGCCTAATCAGCATAGCAAGACCGGACAAAAAACCAAAATCCACGGCTTTAAGCTCCTGGGCCTATTTGCTATAGGCGAAGCAAGGGTGAGCAGGATTATTGAGTAGCGATTGTATTGTCCTGTCTACCAAATATCTGCCTGAAACTACGGGTGAATTTATAGTTGTCACGTTATCGTATTACAACAAGGGTGAGGTGAGCAAGGATAGTCGTGAGCTAAGTGTATGTGACTTATCGTTAACAAACTAGTTGCGGCTATTCATCTTGGGACCTCTTAGAGGCGCCCACAGGGAAATTTGAGAGAACCGGTAGAGGCGGAGTTGACACAATGCGCTAGCTTTGTCCATGGTGGAAAAAGTTTATCCTTTAATTTGCGTCAATATGAGGATGGTGTTACAAACATATGAATGACATGCCGTCTGTGCAATGTACGGCGCCTAGTGCTATCCTAAAACCACCAATTCTCTGCCTATGAGAATACTATCGCAGTCCTTGTTTGTCTCGCCTCGCAAGACACCAAATTTGGCCTGGATCCATTTTTCACTCGTTAAAACCTTCTCATTATCTAGTACTGGTGACCCCGGTGCCAACCGGACCATAGGTGCAAGGTTCTCTGGCCGCATGAGAAAAGCAAAGCTATATCGCTCCGCCATGCCCTTTCCCGGTAGCGAAGCCACACGGTGCAAGACACTGTGGTAGAGGCCGCCAGACCATAGGCTCATGGCGTCGCCGAGGTTGATAACAGCGTGATTTTCTTTAGGTTTTACATACAGCCATTCTTCAGAGCCGTCAGGCTTTATCTGTAGTCCTGGTGAATCGGCAAATAACATCGTCAGAGAGCCCAGATCTGTGTGGGGCGTCTGAGGGACGCGAAATTCGTGGTTACCCGGACCAGAGGCGGCGTATTTGAGCAACCGTATTATGTCGGGGCAGGGCGCTTCTGGACGGTGAAAGGAGTCGAAGGAATGGGAGGCGGGTAGATTTAGTGAGGAGGATAGAGCGGCAAAGATATCCTGAGATATTTCGATGCAGGTAAGTGTGAAGTCACGAAGAAGAGGCAGGTGGACGTCAACCACAGCAGGATGCAGGAAGGGATTGAAGCCGAGAATTCCATTGCGTGGGATCTATACCGTTAGATCGATAGATTTTTCAGGAGGACGAGAAGCATACCGCGTAACTCTCGAATCCGTCTCGCTGACCTTTGATACCTCCGATGTTGCGACTGATAGGCTTATACCTGTCGGGCATCAGCGGGGCAGGATAAAGCAACGAAAATATCCAAACATACCCATTGAGCTTGAGCTCGCCAATCTTGTCAACATCATATTGCATCTTTTCGTCCAGATCGAGGTTAAATATGGACCGGCTGAGACCATAAATCCCCCCGAGTATGTCGACTAGTCGGTGGTTCCCTAAATCCTCCGTTAAATCCAGGTAGAAAATGCCATCCTCTGTGGCGGCCGCAACGAGCTTGTCCTTTTCCTCGGCTGAACATCTGCGAAGGTCCTGCAGACTGATGGTTTTCAAAGGGGCAAAGCGAGATGAGTTGTCGAGCACCATCTTGGGATTGGTGTGAAATAAACTGGAGTATGGGAAATAAGCATCGAAAATATACCCAGGTGCCTAGGTATTTTTATACTTTAGTCCGCAATCTATAATTACGCAATGCCATGATATTACACGTATTAACTTGCCTGCGGCTAAGAAGCTGAGTTAAGACTGTCTTGCACAAAGAAGCCGTAATAGGACCACGGCCGTATTACGTGTCTGGCCTAGACAGGGTGAGACAAAGTTGTTCACAGAGACAATATTCGTCTCTGTGAGACCCTTATTCTTAGTTCCCGCTGCATTTTATAGCAAGTGAAAGACTATTGCGTCCCAAAGAGACCCAGTTCCTCCGAAATCGGTAAGTCTGGTGTATCGATGAGCGACTAACAGCATAAGGGGTGGCAGTGTCCTGTTTTGTCCATGAACCAATCAGCTGTGGGATTGCCACAGCTGCAAGAGAAAGGGGAATGAAACGTTTTTATACTGCTCATTCAAGCTTACATACCTACCTTAAGTTCCCGAAAGCAGTGGCAGAGGATTGATAAAATGTCAGATATTAAGCCACGCGGTTATGGGTGGCGCTCGTCGCAGGCGTTTGTCTTATCGACGATCAATTTACAATTTGGTAACCCTAGAGGTGCATTTTTTTGTCTGCTCCTTTGTACCCGTTTAATCCAAGAGTTCGAACATTGCTACGGTGGTAGTAAGCTTGTAACTGGGATCTTTGTCCAATATACTTGCTTCGCGAATTCACATAGCACCAATTTCATCTGCGTTGAGGCAAGTCCACCTCCAAAGCACCGTCCGTTCTCATATAGCCATTAAATGTAATGTATCTTCCCTGCGCGTCAAAGATAGTATACCTCATATGATGGATCATCGTAAATTGGTCATGCCCCCACAGTCCCATTGTACTGCTAGAACATCAAGAATTTCTCCATGAAATGACTATGGCATTTCTTCCCACCACGGCGGATCAAGCCCTTTTCCTCTCGGGCCCCAGACATTAAGATCTGTTTGCACAACGTAGGCACTCCAGACAGCCCTTATGCCTTTTGGGATCACATGCACGTCATCTAAATGCATGTCAGCTAGCGCTAGGCAATGGTTAACTGACTCACTGGGGGATAGAATCCAAGATTCTCATAGGCGACAGCCACCAAAGGTGGTAGAGCGTTGACATCATTGGCGCGATAATCAGATGGTAGACAGCAGATAATTTTCTTTCGAATGTCATCTTAGGTGTTGAGATTCTTGGCCAGCTCTCACATGGCCGAGGTGACAGCTAATAGCATATTCCCAATTCCGGCAACGACAACGAACTCGTGTTGATTTTCGCCCTGATATTGGTACACCTAATGGAGACTTATCGTCTCTCGTACTCCAAGCTCGCCAGAATAAATGGCGCAGTACCATAGACATGGTTTGTAACGATGGGCCTTCCGGTATAGTACTACTCACGTTAGGATCAGAGGGCACAGGACGAACGTCAAAGACAGCATACCTCATATGATGGATCATCGTAAATTGCGCAAAAATCCACAGTACCATCTAATCCTAAGCTTCCATTTGGATAGGATATCAAGAATGTCTTCATGATATGACGATAACATTTCTTTGCTGTGTAGTCATAACTCCGGCCTTTACTCTCTAATCTGGACAGGTACCCCAGTCGCCGACCTTTCAAAAGTGCGTACACAAGCATTGCAGACGCACTTGACTCGACGAAATTACCCTGATGGCCACCATAATCCATGATCTGCCACCAGCAGCCTGTGTCCGCATCGACGTGGTCGACAGCGGCATTTGCAAGGTCGATGAACCGCTGTCGAGTATGGGTCCATTGGCTTGGGCTGAGTATTCCGGTCGTATTAGAGATATCAAGCAGCTGTAGAAGCCCGAGCAAGTACCACCCCACTGCTCGGGCGAAGACATATGGACTCGCACCACTCACTGTATTCGCCCATGGTGAAGACATGGCTGCGTCGTAGCCATGTACACAAAGATGTGTACCGTTCTGGCAACAATGCGACCACATGATGTCCAATTGATTAACTATATCTTTTGCGATGGTTCTGTTGTCGGGTTCAAGAATGGGTGGATATAAAGCGTAAAACGATACGAGTGGGTAAGTCTCATCGAGGGCCATGATATCAGGGTCAGATACAAAATAGGGAATGCCGCCTAACGTTGGAATCAGTGCTGAGTAATAGGGCACAAATCTCTAGGACCCACCATCTGTGTTTCGGGGCAGTGTGTTGAGAGACTTTCTCATTGCCTCGAGGGCTGACAGGTACATCCTATTCTGCGAGTGATGATATCTTCTCAGGCTGTCAGTCATTGCTATATACCAGATATCGGGCCTTGGCACACGGGACCTGTATAGTATCGACTTCCCCATGGAAAACATGTTTACGATGTCGGAATCGTCTCTACCCACATCGAGGAACGCGTCGATTGCGCTATCAACGCTCTCCTTTAAATATGCCTCCCAATCTTCCTGTGCACCCACTGATTGGGAATAGCCGTAGTGATCTTTCAGTTCAAAGATCGCATGCTGAAATAAGCCAATTTTCAGATGGGCGGATACGTCACTCTTTGTGGCAGAGTTCCAGGTGACTTCCTGTCGCATAATAACACTATCCGCCATCCATGCTGAATATGGGCGTGGTTTGCCATTTGTTGACGCTATTATAGAGAGGGTGAGGGTATAAAGGGCAGTAAAGAGGCATCCAAATATCACACATTGAGAAACGAACATTTCGATGATCAATTTGAGAGAATATACCTCAGATATTTTATCCCGAGGGCGCCGAGCTCAATTTATCAATCTCACAACTATAGTAGCGAGCATTCTACTTGGCAGGTGGGAGTATAGACAAAACGGGCTGCTCCTTAATCTAGCACGCGATCGACAAACACCGGAGCACTTGTCTGTTATATGATACGCTGATAGGGGCGAGATTGCGATACTAACCTTGTTAGCTCGTCGCGGCGGTCTGCATCGGGGTACACAGGAGGGTACAGGTCAGACACAGGAGGGTAGAGGTTAGGTGTACAGATGAGTAATGCTTTTCGACATTTAGTGTGTCACCAGAGATCGGCGGCAAGCTGCGGTGTAAAGAGGCGCTATGGACAGTGAGCTTTATTGCTTCGATATTCGGACTGGCGTCGATTATTTGAGATCCATCTCCACCGGTTGTAATATTGAAATTGAGATTGAGATCGAGATCTGAACAGTATCAGCGCAGATCTTTGTTGGAGGAGCCTGGTCTAGGAGCGCAAGTATGCGTTGGCGCGAAGGGCGGGATCGGCCCGTCGACCATTCTAACCCAATCGATGATTGGTATGGCGGGGGGATCCACAGCAGTCTCATACTAGCCTGCCAGGAGAGTCCGAAGTGCAAGCGCTTCATCCCCGCCGAGTTTGCAGCAAACATCGAGGCATATCCAAAGCAGCCTAGCTTTTACTATAGCACACACGAGCCTATACGTCAGATGCTACGAAGCCAGAAAGACCTCGAGTGGACCTTGGTCTGTAGCGGCTGGTTAACTGACTTATACTTTGTGCCTGCTGAGAAAGGTCCATCACAGGTATTGGCGAGTTCCACCCTGTGGACTTGTCAGAGAATAAAATTGTTATCCTAGGGACAGGAAATGAGCCTGTAGTTTGCACATGGGCAAGGGATGTTGTTCGAGGGCTGGCATCACTAGTAAAGGCCCCACAGGGCTCATGGGATCCTTATACGTTCATGTCAAGATAGCGCAGCTGCTGGAACGACACAGTAAAGCTTATTCAACAGAAGTACTGTCCTCATATACAGATACAACATTTGTCTGTCCAATATGTTGAAGAGATGGCGAGGACAGCTAAGGATGAGAACACGCTGTTGCTGGCCGACTACTACTTGTTTTCCAACAGCCAGGCATGCGCATACCCCATGGACAAGGTTCAAGCCCACAGAGAGAAAAACTTTTGAGAAACTTGCTTTCGGACTTGTTAAGATGGACTTTCTAATTACGACGTGCATCCGAATTCGATACTATAGAGAAGCAAAAATGTACTTGTGGAGTTGCCAAAGGTCTGTATCGTAACAAGCCAGTAAAGTACGCTATCATGAATATGAGTACCTGTGTTGTACCATATACTACCGTTGTGCACTTGAAATACACATACATATAGTTTTATCCAACGAAGAGATTTATATGAAAGACAGAATATCCTCAGTACCAGAGTCATCTTAATTAGATGATGTTCTGTGCTTGATATTCCCCGAATGGCGTTATTTTCAGCTTGTCTTATATTAAACAAATAAAACTTATGGCTATAAGACAAGCTGAAAAACATTCCATTCGAGGACAACGCTCCAATCCAGGTAAGACAGTGGCAGGGCTCACCGACTTTCCGACACCGCCAATCAGCCGTCTTTGATGCAATTTCCGTGACTGTCCGGTGGACACCTAGGTGACGAGTAAAATGGGATCAAGTCGAAATTACACAAACTTTGTTGCCCTGCAAGGCGAGGCCAATAAGGACTGCAATCAAAGGTAGGTCTAGGCTGCGTGGGTGAGGTATAATGGCGGCCCAGTTGAACTGCTTTATTAAGTTCCTTGCATCGAGATAGGTAAACCCTCAACGCCCCGAGAAAAAATACTTGCATTTGCAGAGTAGATCTCAGATTTCAACCATGAAGGTCTTCACAGAATTTGAACCAGCCGCCTTTCCTGCCTTGCCGTATGATGGCTTCAAGGTAGTCGCCAATGATTGTATCCCACTGACTATTGAAGCGGTGGAACCAACTCCAGCGAAGGAAGCATTAGCCGTCGCCTGGGGCGCTGTGCTGGCCAGCTACACGGATTCATGTGATGTGCTTTTTGGCCTGGTTTCTTCCTTTCATGCCACTGTGCAACCATTTCCTTTAAGAATGCAGCCCGAAGAGCCAGTCGAGACGGCGTTGAACCAAGCCAAGGAAATATTCAGCGCATCATCCGAGGAGATATTGCGTACCATCGGAAAATTCTTCAATATTCTAATCATCCACAGTGAGGAAGAAAGTGCCAAAAACGAGGATCTATATCCTTTGAGCATCCACTGCCGAATCCAACAAGATGCAATCCAAATCAAAGCCCTCTTCGATAGCCGCCTTCTAGGCCCAGAAACTGTGCAGATGATGCTATTCCAATTCCGCCACGCCTTCCAGAGCATTGTGCAGAGCCCCAAGGCACTTCTCAATAGTCTCCAAGGGTGCTGTCCCGAAGGAATCCAGAAAATCATTCAGTGGAATGACGAAACAGCTCCCGAGTGTATTAAGACGCTCGGACACGAACTCATCGAGCAACGATGCCGAGAGCAGCCATCAGCCCAAGCAGTCTGTGCCTGGGACGGGACCCTCACCTATGAGCAACTGAATGTGCAATCTTCCAAGTTGGCGTCTCTTCTGATTGCGGCTGGCATAGGCCCTGATCGTTTTGTTGGTCTGCTCATGGAGAAATCCATGTGGACGACCGTTGCGATACTTGCCGTGATGAAAGCAGGCGGCTGCTTTTATTTACTAGACGCCTCACAGCCTATGCAGCGTTTGTCTCTTATGTGTCGCAAGGCTCAACCACGTGTGATCCTAATATCAGCCATCCACCTGGCCATCGCCGATGCTCTCGACGTTCCCACCCTCATAGTACCTCGCGATATACCTAGTACCAATATATCACCACCGGAGCTACAGACACGGAGCGTCCAGCCACACCATAGGTTGTACGCAGGTTTTACTTCGGGCTCCACAGGAGAGCCTAAGGGGTTCGTCATAGACCAGGTGGCCTTTTCCAGTGGTCTTAAAGCATATTGTGCGCAGTCGGGGCTGACCGCGGACTCGCGAGTGCTCCAATTTGCCTCGTATTCATTTATTGTCAGCGTCACAGACCAAATTGCGCCACTCACTCAGGGTGCTTGCATCTGCGTTCCATCAGAGGACAATTTGCAGAATGACCTCTCAGGAGCCATTAACCGTCTCAAAGCTAACTGGGCCAAGCTGACTACATCAGTTCTTAGTCTTCTGGCCCCCTCAGATGTCTCTGGACTCTCGACTTTGATTGTGGTGGGTGAGGCGATGGATGCGGTTGAATTGGCCACTTGGCAGCTGAAAGGGATCTCGCTCTTTTCCCTCTACGGTGTTTCAGAGAATTCTAAGGGTGCCATGTTTGGCTCTCTCAATGATCCTGGCTGTGATGTTCGCCACTTTGCCCGGCCATTTGGTGCCACGCCGTGGGTGGTCGACCGTCATGATCCAAATATTCTCTTACCAATTGGAGCTGAGGGGGAGCTGCTGCTCGAAGGACCCTGTGTGAGCCGTGGATATATCGATAACGAGGAGCAGAACCAGATGACTTTTCTGCGGGATCTTGCCTGGTTGAAAGACATTAGATCAGATGGTCAAGGTCGATTCCTCAGGACGGGCGATCTCGTCCGATACAATGCTAAAGATGGAACCCTGTATATGCTCGGCCGCAAAGGCACCCGGGTCAAGATCCGCGGGCAACGGATCGAACTCGCGGAGATTGAACACCATCTACGATTTCTATTTGACTCCAAAGAGCGGGCTGTAGTCGAAGTTGTCGTCCCATCCGACGACACGGCCAAAAATCCAATGCTGGTTGCCTTTGTGCCAGTCGAGGAACAAAAGTGCTCCCTAGTCAGTGACCTCTTTCTGCCACCTAAGAGCGATTTTCGTGACAAGGCACAAGGTGCATTGTCAAACTTGCGTGACATACTTCCTAGCTTCATGGTACCCAGCACCGTTATTTCCACCCTGACTCTCCCCCGAACCCCTACTGGGAAGCTGCATCGGCGAATGCTACGGGAGACGGCATCTAAGCTCTCTCGCAAGGAACTGTTGGCGTATATTTCCATCGAAGCGACTCACCAAGCCCCTACAACTGAGCTCGAGATTATTCTCCTACAGGTCTGTTGCCAGGTACTGAATCTACCGTCATCAGCTGTTGGCATGCAGGCCAACTTTTTCGACCTCGGCGGTAATTCCATTACAGCACGACGGCTGGTGACACTGGCGCGGGAAAGTGGCTTGAGCGTGACGGTGGCTGACGTTTTTCGGCAATCGTCATTGTCAAATCTTGCAGAGTGTCATCGGGAGAGCAGTGATGGCGCTATGCTGGAGGACATTGACACTGATCCGTTCGAGTCGATACGCAATGAATTCCTCGCCAATATCCCAGCCCCGTGGACTGTGGAACAGATTGAGGATGTTTTGCCGACTCTGGAGGAGCAGGAATACATGGCGAATATACATGAGCTCGACTATCATCTTTTTGAATTGACGGGACCAGTGGACATAACCCAACTACGTCACGCTTGCCAGGCTCTTGTTGACCACCACGCAATCCTGCGATCAATCTACCTTCCATTCCGACAGACTATTCTCCAGGTTAACCTGCGCCACGTAACTGTGCCCTTCACATTACATGCTTCGACGGATCAGGATGACGCCGAGATTTGGGCCAAGTCATTCTGTGATCACGACCAGCAGCAGACATGTCGGGTAGATGAGCCTCGGATAGAGTTCAACCTCGTTCAAGACGCACCTGAACACTGTGTCTTGGTTCTAAGACTCCCTCACGCCCAGTACGATGCCACATGCCTAACCAAACTGGTAACCGACCTATGGGCTGCATATGAAAACCGCGATATACACATTGCGTCCAACTTCACTACATTTATACATAAGTGCTTTCAGCAGAAAACACCTAGAGCATATGGATTTTGGAAAGATGTTCTGCTCAACTCTCACATTACCCCATCCTCTTTTGAAAACATTCCCGTCGCAGATGAGAAGTATGTGGTCTTCGAACGTGAGATTCCCATGGTCACTCCACCCAGGGGCATCACCATGGCTACGGTTATCAAAGCTGCCTGGGCAAGGCTCCTCGAGGAGCGGACTGGACGGTCTGATCTAGTCTTTGGCCAGTATATTAGCAATCGCAACTTCCCCTTGCCAGCTGTTGACGATATTGTCGGGCCATGCGTGAACCTCATCCCGATGCGAGTGGAAACAGACACCGATTCTGGCACGGTGAACAATCTACTCCAAACCATCCAAACCCAATATGCCGAAAGCATTAGCTTTGAGTCACTTGGATGGAAAGATATCGCCAGGACTTGTACTCAGTGGCCGGTAGGTAGTGTTCCTGGCTCGATGGTTTTGTGCCAAAACTTTACCCGCGACTCGGACAGGCAGATTGGCCAGCTGCGGTGTCGAAAGCTGACACAAATATTCAAGGTCCCACCTATGAAGCAGGTTTACTTCCTTGCATATCCATTGACTACGAGTCTTAGACTTGTGCTAGAGTCTAGCAATGCCCTTCTCCGAAAAGACGAGTCACAGAGAGTCTTGGCAAGACTTGGTCAGATAATTCAGGGGTTTTGCGCTAATCCAATGGGCTCAGCACGTTACATATAAGTTAGATGACTTTGTAAATGGCTAGCATTGAATCCACATATGACATCCGATGGTCCTACACACAGTACTGTAATAATTACAGTACTGCATTCCTGCTATTGTTAGATTCTCGGCTAGCGCACGGAAGTATGTATTTAAACTAAGCCCCTAAAAAATGCAGAGGACACAGAAGATGGTGAAGCGCATGGCGTCTGGGAGAATTCAGGTAAACACTTTAGGGATGAGATCCCAGGCGGTGGGGATTCTGGCGCACAAGACGTATTTTTGATGAATTTTTGACGGAGTGGAGGATGTATAGAGAAGGGGGAGTGTCGAAAGGGCTGCAGCTAGTGTGGGGCAAGGGAATGGACGACGTAGCGAAAGGGTGGGAGAGGTTGTATAAGGGGGAGGTAGGGCCGGATAAGGGACTGGTGTTTGAACTTGATAATATTTACAGCTCACCCGAGCCCAAGCTATAGGAAGCAAGAGCTGGCAAGACTGGCGTTTGACAGCTTATAGCATGCATCTGAGAAACCGAGGTGTTACATGATGATATTGGACTTACTTATCCGGTTGAGCATACATCCCCCATATTGTCTACATATATAAAGCTTCCTCTTCTACGCACTGGCTCCTCTCAAATACTATCTTCAGGACTAGCAGGAAGGTTTTAACCCAAATATATGCCTGAAACTACGGGTGAATTTATAGTTGTCACGTAATCGTATTACAACAAGGGTGAGGTAAGCAGGGACAGTCTTGAGCTAAGTGTATGTGACTTATCGTTAACAAACTAGTTGCGGCTATTCATCTTGGTACCCCTTAGAGGCGCCCACCGGGAAGTTTGAGAGAACCGGTAGAGGCGGGGTTGACGTAGAGGCGGGGTTGACACAATGCGCTAGCTTTGTCCCTAGTGGATGGAAAAAGTTTATCCGCCAGACTGGTCTACTGACTGCCGAATAAACTTTTTGTATCAAGACCAAAGATGGATATTAGCAGCGCCACGTAAATTAAGTTTGGGCTGTACCGCTGCGTAATTTGCAGAAGACATAAGGCATGATCCGTCTTCCCAGAACTTAGATACAACATTACCGGCTTTGCCATGACCCACATGGTGGCTTCTTCCGACGCCCCACCGGAGCCAACGTCGTTACGACTGATGGTAGTGTTACTTGGTTTGGACATTAGATTGCTTTCCACGAGTACACAGTATAAACAAGAACAATGTAAAAATGACCGAGCCTAACGAGGAATTAGCTTGCAATTTTGACCAGGGGTGGGATAAGGCGATGTCTACATGGGGACGGGGTCTTAAGATAAAAGGAACTCGGGAGTCGTCGACCTCCGCTAGATGCATCGACAACAGAACTCATCTTATATTCCTCCAGTTTCATCTTTCTGAGGGCCACTTTTGCCACCATGCAGTTCCTCATGAGTTTAACAGCGGCCGCGGCGGCGCTGCTCTCCACCAGATGTGTCTCGGCTGAGAATTTCGTACAGCCCATACTGTGGCAGGACCTCCCTGACATTGACATCATCCGCGTTGGCGACGCATACTACTATTCAGCATCTAATATGCATTTCTCACCTGGCGCGCCAATCTTGCGCTCGTACGATCTCGTTAACTGGGAGTACCTTTCTCACTCTATCCCGGTGTACGATGTCGACAACCCCAAGTTCGACCTTGACGGTGGCAATGTCTATAATGGGGGCGTCTATGCCTCCTCCCTGCGCTATAACGAGGTCTCTGAGACATTCTATTGGATTGGCTGTCTCCAACAGGTTGGCCGGACCTACGTGTACTCCGCAAAGGACATCGAAGGCCCCTGGACGCAGACCTCTGTTGTAGCTGACTACTGCTTCTACGATGACGGCCTACTTTTTGATGACGACGGCAAGATTTACATCGCCTATGGCAAGTGGATTGCCGACGGCAACAGTGCCCAGATCTGGGCTGCCGAGCTTACTGAGGACTTTCAGGTAAAGGGAAGTGTCACCACCGCCTTCCACACCACCCCAGAACTTGGCTATATTGAGGGCTGCCGCTTTTATAAGATTAACGGCACCTACTATATCCTAGTCACTAACCCCGGCGTGGGAAACGGTGAGATAATCTTGAAGTCCTCTGGCGATGCCCTTGGCCCCTACGATACTTGGCACCGCATCCTCGAGAATAACGGCAAACCTGTCCCCGGTGCTAGCTCTCCCTACCAGGGCACCCTTGTAGAGACTGAGTCCGGCGATTGGTGGTATATGGCCTTCGTTAATCGTTACCCGGGCGGCCGAATTCCCGTCCTCGCACCGCTTCACTGGGATGACGACGGCTGGCCAAATGTCGAGTTCGTCAACGGCGCTGACTGGGGCTCTACGTACCCCTACCCGTTACCGCGCCATAACGTCAAGCCCATCAACGGTACCGACGATTTTGCGTCCGAGAAGCTTGGTCCGCAATACGAGTGGAATCATAACCCGGATAGCACCAAGTGGACTATCGGCGCCAAGGACGGAGGCGGCCTGACTCTACAAACGGCAACCGTCACTGACGACTTCTTCAGCGCCCGCAATACGCTCTCGCACCGCATCCTTGGCCCTGCGTCCATCGCGACCATCGAGCTTGACTATTCCGGTCTCAAGGATGGTGACCGCGCTGGCCTTGCCGTCTTTCGATACGACGCCGCCTGGATTGGGGTTTCTAAGACGGGTCCGGACACAGTGGAGCTGCAGATGATGAACAACATCCTCATGGAATCGACTAACGGCTGGCACACGACTAATAAGGGGGACGTGAACTCCTCGGAAACGCTGCCGAGCAGTGGCAGCATTTGGTTGCGTGTTAATGCCGACATTAGCAGCAGCACTAGCACGGCGACGTTCTATTACAGCACTGATGGGACAACCTTCACCCAGCTGGGCGAGAAGCACGTTATGGCTGATGGTGCCGTCTTTTTCATGGGTGACCGCTATGGGATGTTTAACTTTGCGACCAAGAACCTAGGCGGCGAAGCGGTCGTCAAATCCTTCACTCTAGAGGAGGTTTAGGCTGAGCGGAGCGGGGCATAGAGTAGGAATACAAGAGCGCTCTCCCCTTCGCTGCATCGTCTTGACTTGAGAACAATATGGAGCCTTGTGATTTTACGTTGAAATTCCGTATGTTTGAAGTAGGCGACTAGCAATACAAGACTTGTTTGTAGCTATAAAACAAGGCCCCTTAAATTCCCACTAATGGCGTGACACAATACCCCGCATCCCGTGGAACTTGCCACTAATATGCATATTTGCCGAAATTTAAAGTTAAGGCGGAGAAGGTGAGCGGTGGGGTAGTATCGGGATGGCACACCAAGGCCCACGCTAAGTGCAACTCCCCAGGCCTCCCTGTAACCCTTTGCAACCTAGCTCACAATGTTCATTTAGTCATTTATCTACCTCACAAAACATGGGGCTTCGTGCCAACGTAACTTGGACATCGCGCTCGGCGCGAGAAATACCATTATATATTGATAGATGTCGCTCTTTATCTTAGCCTAATACATCAACTAGGCTCCCACCGGGATTTTAGTGATTGTACCAGAATTGCCCGCTCCGGCGGGGTAATTCTACCTCTGTGTGTTTGAGTATAAGAAGTCCCGAATGCTTGCTTCGGCCTTTGCTTTGATCAACCTATTGATTCTTTGGTGCTTTTCGTTTCTATATCTCACTATGGTCTCCATAATCATTCTTGTTCTCTCGTCTGCCCTGGCAGCTTCGAGCGCCGCAACCCTGCCTCGACAATCCTCGGGGGGGACTGCCACAGTCGATTTGGCCGTAACTCGAGGCGAACCAAACAACCTCGGTTCTGGTTTCATCTACGGATGGCCAGATAATGAACGTGAGGCTGACAACTCAATTCCAGACTATCTAGTGACGGGGTTCAAGTTCAATGCCAACCGCGCCGGTGGTGCTCAGATATCCGCTCCTGGCTGGGCATCAGGCGGCTACGAAGGATATATAGGGCGGTTCGACTCCACTCTATCAAACTACAGGACCACGCGGAAATATGGTGGCGAGTTTATTCTTCTGCCGCACGATTTGTGGGGCGCAGACGGCGGTGCAACCTCTGAGACACCCTTCCCTGGCGACAATGGCGATTGGAGCGACATGGAGGATTTCTGGAATCAAGTAATGGCTGATCTCAAGGCCAACAATATGGTTGAAGGTCTCGTCATCGATCTCTGGAATGAGCCAGACGGCTCAGGGTTTTGGGCCCGATCGTGGGAGCAGTACCTCGAGTATTGGAGTCGCTCCAGTAGGCTTGTCAGGTATGCTTTTTAATATTACGTTTCATATGCCATCATCAGAGTTAACTTTCTCAATAGAGCTGGGCTTCCCGGAACCTTGATCAGCGGTCCGGCAATGGCGCATTCACCAAGCCTTACTGATAGCAACTGGAATACCTGGTTGCAAGCCATCGCTGATGACGACACCGTGCCTGATCATTACTCCTGGCATCAGATTGGTTCATGGGAGCGTGAACCTGACACGACTGTTCCCGACTTCGACACGATGCGAGGAACGTATGGCTTGCCAGATAAGCAAATTGATGTCAATGAATATGCCTGGCCGACCGAGCAAAACCCGGCAAATTCGGCATACTTTTTGGCTCAGTTTGAGCGGCACGACATCCGAGCCTTGCGAGCCAACTGGGGTGGTGGTTCCGATCTGCACAATTGGATGGCCAACCTTGTCTGGAATACGAACGGCACCTATTATCCCAACGGCGAGTGGCAGCTGTATAATTACTACGCTCATATGACTGGCCAGAGACTGGCAACTACAGCCTCTTCGGACTTGCAGTGTGATGTTTTCGCGACCAAGAACGACACAGCCGTCAAGGTAATCGCTGGAACCAGAACAATCCAGAGCCCTTATGACATCAGCATCTCCGGCCTCAGCGAGCTCGGTCTTGCAGCCGACGGTAGCATCGACGTCCACACCTACCGCTTCGACTGGGCTGGACCCCAAGGGGAAATAAATGCTCCAGTCGACCTTGGCATTCAATCCTATGCCTATTCTTCAGACACTGTAAGATGTTTTATATTTTTCTGTCGCGCTCATCGACGCATCATTTATTATATACAGACTAACGGGAGAAGCTTACGATCAACATGAATCCCCCAACAAACTCTACGGCCTTTGCATACGAATTTACTGGATAATATGTTTGATGCAGCCTATTAGGTCTAGATGTGCGTAATAAGTGTCAATTGGATACAGGTCAGGTGTTATGGATATATGTTCCGACCCAGCCACGAATACCGTTCTCTGTGAATAGGCCAACGACTAATGCATAGTACGAGTAGCGATTCTAGGGGCAGCAATACAACCATTGATTTAAAATGTGGTTTTTTAGAACGCTATTTTCTATGGAGTTTACTAACTTCAAAATACACTTAATTAACGACAACTTCAAAAATTAATCAAAACAACTCGCATTCAAAGAACCGGACATATCTACATCTTCTTACCAAATTTGCGCATTGTAATTAGACTTTCTACGAGCGCCACAACACTGTTTAAAGCAGAGGCTAGTGATGCAGACTATAGGCGGGAGTACTTGGAGTTATAGTATATAGAGGTTGTTGCTATATGCTAAACAATCGTTACGGTGAATGTCTGGACAGACCGGGAACACTGCAATCAACCCTTGCCACTACAATCAGAATACCCAAATTGTCGATTACGAATCTCTAACCTAAGTGATTCTCATCTTTCCCATGATAGACTGTCTCAAGCGGTCGCTCTTTCTCCAGCTCTGTGACTTGTGCTACTAGCTCAGCGCTATAAGCGTCAACCTTGCACTTCGCAAAGTCCCTAGTCTTAACTTTCATTGCAAAAAGGAGATCTAACTCTTCAAAAGATCTGCCTTTCATCTCTGGCAGCCGGAAAAAGGTCCAGATGAAGAAGAGAAACGCACAACCGCCCCAGACAAAGCCCGTCTTACCCTTCCAATCACCAGCGGTGGGATTGAGCATATATGGGTTGACCACATTGGAGATAATCTGGGCAATATAGTAGGTGATTCGAGAGAGACACACACTCTTGTTTCGCAGCCGTGTGGAAGAGGTTTCGGAGATGATCGCATAGCAGATGGGGCCCACAGTCAAATAATACACGAGTAGCCAGAGAAGCATCATAACCGCCTGCGTGTAGTTACCAGCAACAGAGTCCTTAGCAGCTGCGCTGACAATTCCAACAATCCAAAGAATGGCTGTTAGTCCCCCAAGGCCCCAAAGATAAAGTGTGCGTCTTCCAACGGAATGGAGAAGTTTCCAAGAGATAATAGTACCGACAGACGCAAGACCAAGGCCACCAACAGACATTTTGAAAGAAATTGTGTTGGAAAGTCCAGCCTGAACAAAGAAGTATGTTGGTGTGCCTGCCATAACAGAGCCACAGAACGGCTGTGCTGCAAATGCCATGCAAACAATCTCAGTTCGCCGACGATCAATTCCCTTAAAACAGTCCCAGTACGAAGTCCCCGCATCGATGTCTTTTTCGAGGTTGTTAGTGTGAATCATCATAGCCACAGTTTGCTTTGCGTTTGATTTCTGAGTCGAGGATGACAGCCGTATAACACTTTTCTGGGCTTCGTCATATTTGCCCGCTCGAACAAGATGCCATGGTGATTCAGGCGCAAAGTAGAGAACGAGAAATAGCGGAATCGGCCAGACCCATTGAATTGCGAAGGGAATACGATAAGCCCATTGAGTAGTGTTTGATGAAAACCCAGATTGAACGCCTGCAGAAATAAGCTGTCCAAGAGCCCAGCAAAGATTGACGTAGACCGTGAGATATCCACGGAGTGCCATTGGGCAAACCTCCGAAGCGTACGCTGGCGCCATGGTTGCAAACACCCCCCATGGAATTCCGCAGAGCAGTTCACCAACAAGTAGAACAGGTAGGTTTGGCGCGAAAAAGGTGAGGAATATGAAGGCAACAATTGAAGCGAGCGATACCAGTAGGGTCTTTCTATATCCGTATTTATGCGTGAAGTAGCCGTTTGCAAAAGCGCCAATAATGGTTCCAACACTAACCGCGTTGTTGAGGCCAGCTTGCCAGGATGCTGAGATCTGATAGTCGTCACTGCTGGGTCTGTAATCTCCGTATTTTTTAGAAAACGCAGACTGTGCAAAGAATGAAGGCATCAACACGATGTCGTAGCCTTCCATAATAATTGCAGATGAGACAAGTACAGACCACATGACTGCTTGGGGATGTCTGCGAAGGCCGTCCATAACGGTAAGATTGCGCTCGTCCTGAGCAGCCTGCTTTGCCAGCGACACATCGTTCGCCTTTGACATGCCAATGCTGGCATTATTGGGAATACTCTCCTCAAGATGGACGGAAGATGTTTTCTCCTGTGCTGCCATAATGGCCCAAACGAAGTGTGACCACCGAAGGGGGTCTTAGAAACAGCGAAATCGAGACTCTTATTATTTGGAAGTGAATTATTACGAACACTATGAGTATATTTCAGGTAAGAGGTATGGTTGCGTGGATGTATATATATATATGTATAGCTGTAACTCGTAGACCCCAGTTGTAAGTTCTTCCCCGCACACGGTGAGCATTCTCATAAACTACCTCGCTGCAACTATAGGTGTGAAAGTTGACACTCTAGATCCGAGGACTTACCCTGTATTTGCATGTCGTATTTGGCAAAGCATTTCCAAGGGGTATATGATGCCTGAGTCTTATTTTGGCATGTCCGGATGTAAAAATGGGGGATACTTTCATGGGGAACGTAAACCGGGTTCTCTTCGTTCGGCGACTTTCCATCCCACCGGAGTTATGTGATACACACTACCCCGCCCCTACCAAGTTACAACCACACACCTCCCTATCCCACCGGATTTTCTCTTCTCACAGACTTCTCCACCGCCACGGACTTACAAACACACACCTCCCTATCCCACCGGATTTACTCTTCACACAGACTTCCCCACCCGCTACTTAAAAGTTCGCGAGCCGGGTTAATTTACCTCGCGCACTACACTGTTGGCTCCTGAGCATCCTACAGCTATAGTAATGACCGGAGCAATTGCAATATTTGGCATGTCTTATGCCGGAGTAACTGCGTCGTGCGGGGTACAGTTTCCACTTGTATGACAAATGGGGACGTTATACTACAAATGGGTTAAATGTCAGAAATATTGAGTTGTTTGTTGATCATGACACACCCAGACATAGCAGGCTAGGCTTTTCAAATGATTCGACAATCCCGCTACCGATTGTTGCCCCCGGCGGGGTTTCTTGAGACGCTTCTGTGGACTTCAACAGTTAGAATGAAGAGGCAAGATCTCATAAATGTCGCACAGGTCCTTTCTTCATGGCTATGTCTTGATTTATTCGTTCGTTTTTCCCCCTTGTGAATTTTTAAAGTCGCAGACTCCTCTATAATTAGACATACAAAGATGCTGTCTCAAACTGGCAATCGCTTGATTTTTCGATATGATGCGGAAGAGTTGTGGGTTGAGTCATGGGGTGAGAACGCCCTCCGAGTAAGAGCAACGAAACAGAACAGCATGCCCCTAGAGGATTGGGCACTGCAAATGCCTACTCTGACCAAAGCTGTAATTTCTATTACCGAAGAATCAGGCTCTATTACGAATGGCAAAATTAAAGCCGTGATCACGAAGTTTGGGAAGCTGACAATCTACAATTCTGACGGCAAACTTCTTCTTGAGGAGTACACTCGAAACCGCCGGGACCTTCTTGACCCCAAGTGCAGTTCAATAGAAGTTGAGGGCCGTGAATTTAAGCCGATTCTAGGTGGAGACTATCAGGTCACGCTCCGGCTTGAATCACTCGACCCGAATGAGAAGATTTTCGGCATGGGCCAGTACCAACAACCATACCTTGATTTGAAAGGCCACGATCTTGAGCTTGCCCATCGGAACTCCCAGGCTAGCGTGCCATTTGCTCTTTCTTCCCGTGGTTACGGATTATTGTGGAATAATCCGGCTATTGGGCGAGCAGTTCTTGGAAAAAACACAATGAGCTTCCAAGCTTTTTCAACCAACATCTTAGACTATTGGATTGTTGCTGGCGATACCCCAGCTCAGATCGAAGAAGGCTATGCACGCGCCACTGGAACTGTCCCCTTGATGCCAGAGTTTGGTCTTGGTTTCTGGCAGTGTAAGTTGCGTTATCAAACACAGGAAGAGCTTCTCACCGTCGCTCGTGAGTACAAAAAACGGAATCTGCCGATAGATCTCATTGTTATTGATTTTTTCCATTGGCCAAAACAAGGAGAGTGGAAGTTTGACACCACTTACTGGCCAGATCCAGGTGAGCCAGGAGCACCCCTAGTTGTTTACTGTTCATGAAGCTAACGCTTTATTCAGATGCTATGGTTCGCGAACTCAAAGATATGAACATAGAGCTGATGGTTTCAATATGGCCGACGGTTGACAAACAGTCTGAGAACTTCCAGGAGATGCTAGAACATGGGCTTCTAGTTCGAGCTGATCGGGGAATTCGTTCGACATTAGACTGCGAGGGCGAAACGATCCACTTCGATGCAACAAATCCAAGAGCACGAAAATACGTATGGGACAAGGCAAATCGAAACTACTATTCTAAGGGTATCAAAGTCTTTTGGCTGGATGAAGCAGAACCGGAGTACACTGTTTACGATTTCGACAATTATCGCTACCACCGTGGGACAAACTTAGCTATTGGAAATGTTTACCCAGTCGATTACGCACGAGCGTTTTATGAGGGTATGGAAGCAGAAGGCCAGAAAAACATTGTTAACCTTTTGAGGTGTGCTTGGGCTGGTAGTCAAAAATTTGGTGCGCTTGTATGGAGTGGCGACATCGCTTCCTCTTGGTCTAGCCTACGGAATCAGCTCGCAGCTGGACTCAACATGGGGCTTGCAGGACTACCATGGTGGACTACAGATATCGGTGGATTTCACGGAGGGGATCCTAATGACGTGGCATTTCGGGAACTCTTTGTCCGCTGGTTTCAATGGGGAGCATTTTGTCCTGTGATGAGACTTCATGGTGATAGACACCCTCGACAGCCGCAACAGGGCACGACTGGCGGCGCTACTTGCCGTAGCGGCGCTGACAACGAGGTTTGGTCGTATGGTCCCGAAGTTTACGACATTTGCAAAAAATACATGGGGATACGTGAAGAGCTAAGAGACTACACGCGGAAACTCATGAAAGAAGCCCATGAGAAGGGAAGTCCGCTCATGCGACCATTGTTTTATGAGTTTCCAGACGATAATAAGAGCTGGGATGTGAGCGAACAGTATATGTATGGTGACATGTATCTGTGCTGCCCAGTCCTATCTCCAGGGCTAAGGACGATGACAGTGTATCTTCCTCAGGGAGCGAAATGGAGGTCTTTTGTAGGAAACGGTTTATTTGCAGGTGGGCAGCTAGTAGAAGTTGAGTGTCCGTTGGAGACAATGCCAGTATTTGTGAAGCAGGTGGAGTAATTTCCACTCAAGCGCATATTGCATAGGAGATCACGGTTTCTAGCTAGAGGGCTTATAGGCCCTATGTTGTTTGGTAGATATATATAGAAGTAGTGTGGGCCTCCTGAGAGGTCAGAGTTTAGTTTTTACATACCATGTGAATGATCTGAGAATACGACTTTACATAAAGCGGCTGCTACTACATTCTTGGCTCATACACTAATTATATTTCCAATGTTTCGAGAACGTTACTACTTGCCCTTATCCGCATTTGTCAAGCAGTTTCACTAAAGTATTTCGAACAACGTAAGGCCTAATGGCCATACGCTTAGTGACACTAGAATCTACGTGGATGGACTTGCGTGGACCATACCCGGGAACTTGGGATCATAGGAGAAGTTGAGCAAATCAAGAACTCAATGGCAGAGGAGAAGGTGCAACGGGAAGGCACCCAACAGATTACGTATGGACAATTTAGAAGCCATATAAAGACTTGATTGGACTATTCTACACACTGCTCAGTTGCCTCTATGGCTCTTACAAGTCTTTGGAGAGAGTGAACGTAAGACAGTGTGATCCCCCACGTGCATGCAAAGCCACCACGGTCAACTGGGTCCATTTCACTGGTCTCTGCACTCGACAAATCATTGCCGTCACTCAGAAGTCTTATTCCTTCCAGCAAGATCCTCTTCGGAGCACCGTCAGCACATACATCACCAACCCGAGATATGTTAGCAGTAACTTTGTGACCTAGACGCATGTACATTTGTACGCTCTCATCGTCACACGGCCTATCGAGATGAATAAATGAAGGATCTGGGTCAGAGTCCTCATCCGATAGAGCAGCGGAGCTCCTCGGGGTTTCTGGTGGATTTGATGTGTCGTATGTAGTCGTATCTGTGCCATTTCGTTGTGATGCAGTAATTATAGATCTGTATTGTTCTTGTCGTTTTGAAAGCTGTGTGGAAACACTATAGGCCCAGATGACAAGCGTGGAAATATAGACTGCAAATGGCTCTATAAAGTTGTTGCAGCTATAGCGGCGAATGTGCCAAAATATAGCAGCAGCATGAATCAACGAGAGTCTAGCCTTGTATTGATCGCAGATAGCCCATTGGAGAACCTGACGTGCCGTTTTCGTCTTACTTGGGGCGAAGGTGTAAATGGCGTTAGATGGATGCATTTCAAAATCCGACTCATCTAAGTCCGCGAGATCCTGAATATGGACTATAGGGGTAAGGATAATCAGTCTCGCGAGATGGAGGTGTAGGATGGTGGGGTGTTCGAGTCCTGCTGATTGTGCTACTTTGCTGTTCGCAGACCAGTGAAGGATATCTAAGCCATCACACGCACTGTTTCGCCATTTTGATACAGTGGGAGATGAAGGCGGCCATATTTCCGTTGGCACGAATTCTACCTCAGGCTGAATGCTGACACTTGGAAGCCAAGTCGACATTCTGTTCCGAGAGTAGGTATAAACCTCAGTTGTCTGACGGCAGATGGCATGGACGAGAATGACCCGGCCAAATTCACTGACGTTTGGAATGAGTCGTTTCTCTCTGTAGAGAGCGTCAACCGCCGTTACAAGGCTTGCTAGAGGTTGATAAGTTAGCATCCATATCTACTTCAAAGTCAAATGTACCTTGAAACTATACGCACCCGCCTCGGATTGGGTGCTAATATTCCATGGAATTCTCCCCTCCCATGCCTCTTGCGAGCACGGAAGCGGGGCCTGGGCATCTGCGAGTTCCATCTGCGGAGGCTGATTAAATTCATACATGAATGTATAATCTAATAGCTTTATTGAAGGTTAGACATTGACAACTAGTAATGTGAATGATGCGCACCCATATCATGTATCCTGCCCTGATTTTCAATTGGATTTGAAGCCATTCACTCTCCCGAGCCTGCTCGTTAGGTTGATCAAATGCTAAATCTTTCATATCTATAGGACTCAATAAATGCATACGATTGCATACTGCCACTAGAGCAGAAAACTCCGAGTATGCAGTACTCATCAAGGTTTCATCACCACTATGGATCATTAGAAGGACGTTAAGTATGCGGATCTGTATGTAAACCATATGATTCCCCATTGGGAAGGTTCTATAAGGCTTGGTAGCATAGACATATCCGCTACCTTTGTCGGTATTATTGGTGTCGCGTTCAAGTATTGTTCGAAGTGAAGTGTGTAAAACCCGCTTGAATGTCACTGTATCTGGAGTATTCGTATTAGAGTAGCGAGCTCCAGTCGTTGCCACTGCAAGAGCCAAGAGCCAGTCGTCTTTTCCGGCACCAAATGATAGTTTCCGAATAAAGGGAAATCCGGGATGAAAGGCGTCAAAATACAGCTGACAAAACATATTTAAATGTTTTAACGACGGAAATGAAGCCAAACTAGCCATACTTTGACCCGATTTGCGGATATTCCGGAGTAATTCATTGTACAGATCAACTGGTACCCAGCAATTAGAAGCACCCGTTTGTTCTTCCAGGTCTGCTTGGGCAGTAGTGGGTAAAGATTGGTTCGGTCCCAGTATGATCTGAGGGGGACTATGGTCATCCTCTAGCCGTCTTGACGCCAATTTTCTTTTCTTTCTCAATTGCTGTACCGAATCTCGCGCTCCTGTATTGTCCACGTAGTATCTTGACGTAGCTTCCGAACTGGTATACCCTCTAACATTGGCTCCGGGTACAGCGGTAGCTTGGCTAGAGGTGGAGTTACTTGAATGTGACGGGCTGTTTAAAGACACACCCGGTGAAACAGCGCTCACTGCTATTCCCGTGTCTGAAGCATTTAGTGGCCGTTGAAGCAAAGTAGCGTTATCGGCAGCAAGAGAGATTGAAGCTTCAATCCCGGTAGGCCAGACGAATGATGTGAATTGGGTATTCCAATCTTCGTAAACCTCATGGTTAGGAGAGCCCCAGTTGATCGAGGAAAACCCCTGCCCGTTAAAGCCCTGCTCATAAATAGGATCATAGTAGTGATTCATGAACCCTCGCTGGTCAACTATTGGTCTCTGGGTCTCTTCAAACCCGTCTGTACGACATGTACGATTTGTCCGGTTGGGGTCCCACTGAGGCTTAGGGATGGCCGGATCGGTGGCAGACGTCTGCTTAATGGAAGAATGACTTGTTTGATTATCTGTTTGAGGTGTATGCATTACCTCTTGGCTGGCAGTGCTATTGACCACGGAGCGATGGTCAAGAGACCCCTCAGGAACACCTGTCGTCTGATTCGCCCTAGTGTTGAAATCGCGAGAGTCTCGATTCCTACCATGTTCCTTCGACGTTGCCTTTCGCTTCCGATGGGCTGGATATGTACATCCAGTGGCTTTCTTCAGACATCGTTGACATGGATTACCTCCCAAGCACCTGATTCGATCTGCAGCACACCGCGTGCAGGCCCGAAAACCGGCAGTTGCGTCCTTGCGCACCTCGCTAGCCAAGTGCGAATTCTGATGGCGAGAGAGAATGTCGCTTTGTGATGTTAGTATGACTAATTTCGTAACTCTAGATGCTGGACTGAACCGAGATAATACCTACGCCCTGGAAAACTGCTTTTCACACGTTGGGCATGCATATGGCGTTTCCTTCGTGTGATTTCGCATGTGCCTATTCAGATGTTCCCGGCGGACGAATGTCCTTTGGCAGACGCCACACGCAAATGCAGATTGTTTGGATAGTGGCACCCCAGGGGATGGCACCCGCAGTGAAGATTCAGAAGTCATGAGGATGGTGGCCACAGCAGATTTACTGCTCTCGATGAGACGTAGAATTGATCAAACGGCCGTAGGAGCCGAGATGAGGCGTGAGCTGCTCAGGAAGCTAGGGAGGTATTGTGGGTCCTGCTATATAATATAGAAAAGGTCGTGGCATTGCATGGGACAAATCATGCTGAATATTTTATACAAAAGCAACCAAACAGTGCCGAGCTTGCGGGGAAACTTTAAACTGCGCTTTAAGGGACCGACCGGTTAAATGATTAGCGACAGTGATCTACTCTTGCTGGGTTGGATTGACAAATCACGCAGCAGGGACGACGGACGCGAAGCTAGGCTATATTCTAGGTCATATCACGTGCGTGGTCCATACTTGTTCTTGCACTGCTGTCCATAATACGAATACTGGATGCCCAGTTCCCGCACCCAGTTCCCCGCGGGCTAGTGCGATCGCTGTTGGCGCCCCGCACACGTGCACTACTCATCATGTAAGACTACTTATGGCCTTGCGACCTGACAAGAGTATTACTGTCCAGCACTTGAGTGCTTGAGTGCCGACTGCAAATTCCCATTGCTACACCTACAATATGCAGAGCATAGGTGCCTCCAGGGTACGTAAGGTGCGGATATACGTCTGCGACTTATTTCCGGGGAGCTGTATTTTCCGAACCAATTACAACCATGGCAGAGATTAATGGAATGAATACCATATTATTACTTCCTCGACCCCTTTACTGCACCCTAGTCACCTCCTGTTCCTGACTACTTGCTATACTCTGGAATGCTCGCTGTCGACATTCTTGACAATGTGCGTAAGATAATTGCTTTGTAGCCACCCATTTTTGGCTGGCCTCCTCTACTTTGTGATTCTGGACATCGGTCTTCCAGCGCACGAAGTAGTTATCAGTCCGTAGCTCCAGGCTTCCAACTCGTACAGTGTCTTTGCCGGTTTCGAGTACCAGCAGGGCAAATAACCTAGTCTCGTTCTGGTAGTAGACAGCTCCTTCGCTTTCCTCAGTCTTCATCTGCCGCAGAATAACCCCTTTCAGGGTAATGGAACCCGAAGTTGTAATTCTTGTTATCGTTTCAGTATCAACCAAATCGACCTTGATCAACACATCGCATTCTGTGTCAGAAAATATTGCGCACCAGCCCATAGGTTCAAGACTTGCACCATGGCCAGTCGTAGCTGATGCCCAATCGCCTGCTGATGTTCTCGGATCTTGGCAAATTCTGAGCTGAACAGTGGGAGCTTCGATATGGAGTACTCTGGGCAACAGGCTAGTATCTTCGTGGAGGTCCCAGTTTTTTGCGTAGCACATTACTTCCCAGTCGACCAAACCTTGCCTTGTCTCCACTGATAGTTTGAAATCGCTATCACTCTTGAATGTTAATCCTAGGTGTAGTATTCCATGGGTCGGTCTTGCGTAGACCGTTTTCCACCCAGCCCACGACCAAGATGGGAACTCCAGTCTGCGAAGTCCGGTATTCCTAGATGTCCAACAGAGACTTACCATAAAAGCCTCTGTCAATGTCCAGCTTCGTCCAGTATCTCGTGCCATCGTAAGTCGATGACTTACTAAGGGCCCCAAAATTGGAACTCCAAAATAATGGTTCATGGGATATGGCCCCTTTCCGCATCTCTTTACGAGGCCTAGCATACCATCCACGGCGTCTGATTGATAAGTTATACCGCGAGTAGTGTATGGCTCTAACTGCCAATGCACATATCCAACATTATTCCAGATGTTATCGAACATTCTCAAGAGCGGGCAATTTGCATCAGCCCCCAAACCGCCATTTGGGAACATCTCGCATGATACCTTCCACCACCTCTCGTGGATATCCATCCCCCTATTAGATCTTTGGAAGAAGACCTGTTCGTCGGTAAAGGCAAGCCAGTTAGCCGTAAAAACTCCTTCTTGATAGGTCCATGCTCGCGTCATCCACTTGCTTCTTTTCACAACTGTGCGCGGATCCGTCATGTTAGACCACAGTACATAATTTCCGATTTTGATGCGAGGTTGCCTTGTCCGAGGTCTAATGCTTACTCCCGGCAACCCATAGTCCGCATCCCCTCCCGCCGCTCCAATAATTCCCGCTACGCCGTTTCGGTAAATATCACTCATTTGGTTCAGCTGTGTTTGAAACTCGGCCTTGTTGCTTCGATCCAGACAGTACCTATCTACCCACAGGTAACGATAGCCAAGTTTTTTGACCACCGTTATAGCATCCTCGACCGTAGTGGGGAGATGACTGGGGAGTGAACTGCCGGATGGGCTATTAGGTGCCGCTGCTGCTGCGCCCCAAACATAGCTCAGCGTGAAATATTCACACGGTGCTTTTACCGGTACAACCTCCCGACTGTGGCAGTCAATGACATTGACTGGGAGTGCTTCATCATCGGCACCCTTCAGTTGTACTTCTACATCATCCCACTGTGAATTATTAAGGGCCTTGATCTTTTTACACCAGCTTCGCAGTGGTTCATAGTCAACTTTCTCGGGCTCGATCAACACAGGCATGTCCGGTAGCTTGCTGTAATTCACGTGTGGTCTCTCCAATTCATACCACTCGGGACTAGTAAGGACAAACAAGCATCTTTGTGACCCTCTTTCGTGGTTGCCCACCGTCTTCTCGGTCACTGACAATGGGCGAGACTGTGTGAACAAATATACGGCATCTATGCCCGTTCTCTCCTCGTCTTTGAGCATGGACAGAAAGAACTCGCACAGAGGACAAGAAGAGTTGGCCTTTACTGAAATGGGGGCTAGACGGCGATACAGCACGGGCTGTGTGAAGGTCCTGTCGTCGGCGTCCTCTTCGAGCAGAGCGTCGAGGTCGATATTGTGACATCCTTCGCACAAGTCTCCGTGTCGGTCAATTTCCACATTGCGCATCGGGGTGGACATGCCGTGGGGAAATTAGTCTTCGAGTTTCGAGCGTGTCTTTTCGGAATGAAATGAAGATGGGGGAGCGGAGAACATCAACATGAGGGTGTGAATATTACTAACGTGGAATCTATTGAGTGCTTCGCTCAGGGTTGAAATTAGCGAAGGGCGTCCACGATCGGCAAATTTGGTGGGACCTTGCATAGAAATGTAGATGTTTCATGTGGTCATTGATGCACGTACCCTGTTGTGAATCATGACTCGTAATTAATGATGGTGAATATATTCCGACCCAACCACCAATTGATTATGACAGTTTTTATGAAATTTAATAAATCCTCTCATAGTGTTAGTTAACAAACGTGTTTATATGAGAGAATATACCACACAGCTTACTTTAATTTGACTTATTGGAATGTTTATATTACTTTATTACTTTACATTCTCAATCTACAGGAGGACATGGAACGCACTCTACAATTGAACAATAGAGCTATATCAAGCCCTAAACTACAAAATTCCATAAACTAAATAGTAACACTTAATGATTAAACTATATATAATCATTGACTTATATTGAAAGGATTATTCTATTTGCTTATGCTAAGAGTCTACAATGAATATATTGTTGATTGGGTGGTTGGGCTAGAACAAATATAAAACCACGTTTGAAAAGTAACTTAAAACTCCATCTTAATTTGTTAATTTATTGAAAAGTTCATTTATCATCATATACCGCCGTTATCGTTTCTCATCAAAATCAACGCTTCTACTATCTATCCCAAAACACCAAGATGAAGTCAACAAATATGCCCTCAGTCGGTGAGACCAACCAATCCCTCTTGCCAGAGAGCAAATCCCAAAAGAGGCGACAAGTTCGCGAAACAAACAGAAAACATACAATAAACCGACTTTTGTAATCCAATCCAACAATACCCCAAGGATGACGGGACCGGCCCGCAAACCAAACCAAGATATGAGAAAATATAGATGTATATCGAACGAAGGAGAAAGAGATGCGAACAGAGCTTCTTGTTGCCGCTAAATTTTGCTAGCCTTCTCCGAGTCCGATGCGGTCTTAAGTTCCTCTCGGGCAGCGATGCGGTCTTTGCGCTCTATCTGCCACCGTTGCCCATTTCTCCACTGGAGCACAAGAAGTGGGGTCAGAACAGAGGTGACGGCAGCCCATATAGCAAATGTTGGACCAGAGGCAATACCATCAACCATGAGCTGCACCACTGCGACACCGCCGGCGCCCATAAGACAGCGCACAAGATTATTGACTGCGGTAGCGCTTGCTGAGGCTCGCGGAAAGAGGTCAACGACGAGCGTGGAATTGAGAGCGAATATGGAGTTGGCGGTGTACGAGATCAAAAACTGGAGGATGAGGGGGACGGCAATGACGTTGAAGTTGAGCGAGAAGCCGTATAGCGCTGTAGAGATGATAAAGATGAGGACCATCCACCAAATAGAACGCATGCGAGCCTGGGCGAAGGGAAAGTCGACGAGCTCCTTCTTATTGAGAGGTTGTGAATCAGGGATGTCTTTGGCCGCTCGATATTGGGCTTCCATCACAGCCCAGTCGTGCTTGGAGAGTTTTCCGGTGAGGTAGGAGCCGAGCATTGATGCAATGCCGTTAGGGAGGAAGACTAGGCCGACTTGGAGATCCGATAGGTTGAAGCGGTCTTGGAAGAGCGCTGTCGTGCTAGAAGTCACCATGCTCCATACGGCATATACTATAGAACCGAAGAAAATGACACTAAACACGTCCTTTTCGAGAAGAAGCATAAATGGTCCAAAAGCCATTGAAGACGTCAATTTCTTCTTTGGGGCCATTTCTTGCTCAACAAGATGCTCCTCCGATTGGGTGAACTTGTAGTATATAGGTCGATGGATACCCTTTAAGCATATGGTGCCATTGCTAGCGATGGTTCGGAGGGTTTCGGGCAGGAAGACAACGAGGATGGTGAGAGCGAAAATCCCCCCTCCGAAGAGGACCCAGAATATGGCGTGATAACCAAGATATTGGGAGATAATTCCGCCAAACACGGGACCGATTGCCTGCCCAAACATACGGACTATTTAGTTAGCAGAGAACAAGATGGACTAAAAATATATACTCACTTCCTTGGTTAGTTCCTGTGAACGACCCGCGTTCCTTGGGTGTCGCGATGTCAGCTATTAGTCCTTGACCTAACTTGATGTTAATACCAATATCATCAAACAGGAGAAGAATCTATTACCAATTGATATAGTGGCAGCACTGCCGGTTGCTTGCAAAGCACGAAGTACCATCAGTGGTACAAAGCCAGTGCTAAGAGCAAGACCTAGGTTGGCGATAATATATACCACGAATGTTCCTAACTCGAGTCAATAAACATCATACATATATATTGTCAGCCTTGCTTACCTATAAATGTAATTCTTCGTCCATGAGTATCTGATAGCGGTCCCCAAAAAGATGGTGCAAATGCCTGAGCAACCATATATACAGTAATGGTAAGACTGAGTAATGGCATACTGACGTTGATATCCTTGCGATGTATGTCAACACTTAAAGCGTGAGAGAATTATCCACAGATTTAGACTCACCCTTGATATCTGACCCAGAGCGGGGAAGTATATGTTGGCCGAAAGGGATGAAAACATGCCAGCGGTGGCAGCAAGATACATAAGCATCTTTTTCTTCTTGTGTGAGAAGACATGATATGGAGGTTCTGAGCGTATCTTCTCGTGTATTTTATTATTTAGGCTTTCGATATTACTCTTGCCGTTTAATACTGGTGTGGTTGCTCCCGAGTCAAAATCCGAGGTGGATCTATCTCCATGGTTACATCGAGGTATAAGGTTGATGCAACTTCCTTGCGGGCTCTGCACGCGGGAAGTGTCCGACAAGTCTTTGATAGTCTGGGTATCCCAGTTGGTGCTGGGTGTTGAATAATGTTCCAAATTGTCGCTGCTTGGGTTGGCGCTTCGCGTCGGCTGATTGCATTGATGGCATGTTGTATCTGGAGATGACGAAGTTTTTGTGGTGAGGGACGATTGAGATGGAGACTCTTTTATCTGTTCCACAGCCCCCATGATAAGAATGTCGAAGGGAGGTATTGTGATGCACGCCTGTGTAGGGTTTCGATACTGAGCACTGAATGATAATTGGAACGTTACAAATATAACTCTCGAAATATCTGGATGGAAGATTAAGATTCAACGTCTCTATATATCACTAGCTATCTGTTTTCTCGAATCCATGCCAAGCAGAATGCAAATGATAAAACCGGATCATCAGCAAGAAAACGTTCCGCACAAATGAGACGCTTTGGACGAACAACGTGAATCGTCTTGATACGTCTCAGCAGATTTTAAGTCAGTCCTAACGACAATGATATCTTCGGGACGGCTAAAGACGTTATAACAGGGCCGATCTACAGGCAATCGATCTCCGAGTTGCCACTACTGCGGCAGTTGCACGGGAGTTTCATAAGTGGTCGGCTCGAAGCGATCTGCCCCATTTGTTCTTCTAGCGGACGATCATTAACTGTGGATCTCGCTTGACCCGATCTAAACATAATTCCGCCACTCCCGCAGCGTGTCGAAACACTGGAAGCTCATGGGCTAGCCACAGCATTTGTCGGGACAAGCTTGGGGCAGCTAACAAGGCCTTAAAAACCCCAACAGAATTGTATTCTTCAATCTACAATGCTTCACCCCACATTCACATCTCTGATTCGTCATCCAGGACGCGGGACGTTTAAACGGCGCTGATAGTTCGCCATTATGGCAAGAGTCTAGAAGACCATTGCATCTACCGCACTCCAATCGCATCCCTTGTTCGACCACAGTGAAGGTTATCATCAATACACCGATGATATTGCCCGCTAGCGCCAGGGGTAGCAAGATAGGGTTTCCAGTGGCGGTCGCTTGGCGGGAGGACCCTTCCGAAATCGTGAAACCGTTGCAGAACGTCACAGAAATACATATAGAGTGCGTTACAGAAGATATATATAGAGAGCAGAACATCTAATCGCCCCATCAGCTTGGTCTTCCCTAAGAACTCAGAGAGAAACTGCTAGACGGATCCGACGATTATTTAAAGCTATGTAGAATATCTGGATCTGCATTGTTTGATGGAGCGTAACTATGCACATTTGCAAGCCGCGTACAACGGATGCGGGCCGTAAATGGTATGTCTCAGGACTATCGCCAACCTAGAAACATCATATCTTACCCATTCCATAGTCTCCACTTCTGTTTTGCCAGGTAAAATTGGCGTTTGGGCTGTACAGGTGGCTAGAATAGACGGCTTGGAGGCGCTAAGTGTAGCTTGGTGTTTCTTTTTTTATCAGTGTAGGGCTAGGGAAATAATGTCTCCACTGGGGGCTTCATCGTCTAGCCAAACCACCGTTCCGTCGGTCCCGTGTTTTGCGTATTCGGGGTTGCGGTGGGATGCTGGTGGGTAGAGGGGGGGTCTAGAGGGGCTTTCGTCCTCTGGGGGAGGCGCTAGATGATCTATGGCATTTTTGGGGATTTCTAGATGTAGACATCACCCCTATGATAAATACTGTGCTAAGGCTTCCTCTCTTAACTATACTCTCTATTCTAGCTTGCCTATACCTTATTATGTTACTTAGTCTGGCACAATCAAATTTGAAGCAAGAACACACAGTGATTGCTTACCTACTATTCTTTTTGTACATATTAGGCGTATGTATGTAGAGTATGTAGAGTATGTAGAGTATGCACGGCATACATCAATCGTAAGTACGTCGTTGCAATTCGGGGCATAGCTACCGTCCATACAGTAGAGCATTGGAAATAAGACGAAAGGGGTCCATCTCCGCGGCTGGATGGAGCAACAGAGTATCTTTGGGCACTTTGGGCATTAGAGACCTTCCTAAAGCAACCGCATTCCCGTAGTGGGGAGTTATGTGGGCTACGCAGCGTTGCAGCCGGTTTTCAGTATCTTTGATGAATAATCTAACGTGGTTACTGTACTTGCATTGCACCCACACTTCAATCACTCTCCCAATGACATGTCTGTACCCAAGATCGTCGTGTCTGTTCCCGTCACCACGTGTTGAAGACATTGCTATCAAAGTTTGGCCACATCAGCCTTCCATACTCAAGTTCGCGGGTGACTTTCCCCTCTTTATTCCACCATACTGCAGGCAACATGACCATGCCCGTTGAGTCACCTTTCTTTATTCCGGGGGGCAGACCGGCTTTGGCTTCCTCGGGGGGGTCGACCTTCAAAGTGAACCGTACCACGTTCTCCAATATGGCGAACGAATCGGGCGCAGAACTGCCGTGGAGGGAGATGGTCTTGACTGAAACGTTTGTCATGAGACTGCTGAATCCCTTGTTCTGCTGCTACCAAGTTTCTTTTGGTGACCTGACAGTTGCAAGCGCTGCAGAGAAATAACGTGTTAGAATGACAACGTTCGAGAACAGCGAAGTGGAAATAGCTCGTACAGATATCGGACATTCGATAGTCATCGGCCACCATATCATTCATTTTGTCGTAGTCACCTGTCGCAAAGGCTTCAAAGTATTCGCCAATGCGTGACAGTAATTCCTTGTCAGGGTGGTTTCGGATGCGGCTATCATCAAATGCGGTATAAGTCGAACCCATGTTGTCGTTGTAATTTAGGTAACTATTTGTCCCAATACTTGTTATAAAGTTGTTATAGATGTGGAAAGATTGATCAAGGAATTGTAGCTGTATTTATGCTTTTTTATCGTTCATCTTGAGCAAATACTAAATTGAAGAGTTCTCAACTCCCCAAATCTGTGCGACCTTTAAACTTTTTATTGATAGTGGCCGAATCACCTACACTGTGCCTCCGCATGCAGCATGTCACACTTCAGTTTCAATCTGGCGCTGATTATTACCATTTGAGGGTGTCGGCTTTGAATGTCACTAGCTCGTCGCCAGTTGACAAATTGTTGGCTTCCGTGCTTCATCTTGTGATAGTTGTGCTGGAGGCTTATTGCCCTAACACCTCATCCTTCGCACGGAACTGCAACCATGCCAAGGCCACATATTCCGACATCTAAGATATCTAAATAATATTACTTGACGACAATACATGTCGTGTCGTACATGTGTTTTAAGTCAGCACCTATTCTACAGCTAAAGGTGCTTGCTTCGGGCTGGGCCCCGCATTGGTAGTTAAAAACCCATTTGCATTGCAGATTGGGTTTATTGCTGTGCACCCTGTCTATTGAATAGTAATTGGAGGAATTTGTTTGGAGGACTTCTCTTTGCAGAGTAGCCTGGGATATTAATGGTTGAGAGCGACAGACCAAGCAAAACTCCGTTCTATATTGCTATTCCATCTTCCCGAAGATAACAGACATGAATGACTATTTCTAAACTTGTCCGCTGCTATCAGTACGCTTATAAAACCTTGGAAGTGACACCAAAGTTTCAGTGGGTAGGCATGTCTATGTTATATAAATAATGATTTGTGGTTGCTTGAGATAAGTGGCGCGCGATGGCTTTCTAGGGCAGAATGTTACGGTAGCTCAATATAACAGGTGACTCATTTTGGATTAAAAAGCTGGTGTTCTTTGTGTATCACACGTCAATTCTTACAAAGTTCTGTTTCTCATCAGGGACTGAAGGAACTGATCTACCGTGCTGCGGCTACTATTCTGTGCAACGCTGGTACCGTCAGTCCCCTATGCATATTTCTATCGTTTTATACCAAGCAACAAGTAAGTTCAGATACAAGTTGTACACAGATATATTAATTGTTAGCAATTCCCATATTTCTAGATTTATAGTCTTAGTGGGGATATATTAGAGTAGGGCCGAAGTGGTCCGTTTATTAAGAAGTCTTCATGGAGTTTCTCGTATGATTTATATATATTATCATCTATTCTGCAGCCATATACTCAACGCTCGATTCAATAAAGTCCCCTGTAGGAGAATAATATCCGTTTTCAGCATGAAAGTATAGGAATAATCCATATTGCAAAGGCGCTCTAGCCTATGAATCAAGCTCTCGCAAATACAAAGCAGTGGTTTCAAGTTTCAAAGTGACCACTCTTCGCCATCCTTCTCAATTGCCTCTCTGTTTGCCCTCCCTCCTTCCGTTCCAATGTTTGAGGGTCCAAATTCGGCATTGGAATCTTCAGACTCTCTCGATTCTTTTTTGACGAACGTTTCAACCTGGGCTTCAATTCGATCCGCTTCTGTTCCTCGACGCAAATACACAAGTTGCTGGGTGCTTTGATCGGTAGCTGGGCCATCAAACATGCCATGGTCGCTCAGTTCCTGCTCTATCCCGTGCAATGTGCCCCTCGATCCATTGACTCGCTCAGCTCGCATTGAAGACTCAAAGCCTTGTCCGTCCACACCAACCACTGAACCGTCACCAAATAGCTCCATAGCACCGCTTTGAGAGCCTCCGGCTTCTGTGGACCCCGAGTTTTCTGCCCGTGTCTCAGAACCCTCTGTCTCATTGAAAGATGCCTGCTCCTCCACAGGATTGGTCGTTGTTGGGTTGACCACTTCTTGCCATGCCAGGACACGTCCATACCGAGCTTCCGCAATTTCCTGGCGCCGGAGAGCAGGGGACTTGCCAACGTTCCAGAAATACCAACAGTTAAACCCGCATGTTTCTGTGGGAGAGTGAAGGCATTCCTGTATAACAGGCATACTGATTCATCAAACGGGTCTGATGAGTAACGGCTGTTGAGAGGGTGTGTGGAGTTTGGTGGGACTACCCGAGCTATTGCTTCTCGTGAAAGCGTTTGATTTAGCTGAAGACTTGAAGCAGCTGCAGTGTTGAGACGTCTCAAAAATGAGGTGGCGAGATGACGGTCTGCGGAGCATATAGGTGGAGCACAAAGTACGGTGGTGAGCTCGGACGTGTGGTTCTCGACGTGCGTATATCTCATGCCCAAAAGCCAGGTGAAAGGAAACCTCACAAATTCATTTGGGTAGAAATTTTGACAGATGCGAGTTGATAGCGAAGTTATTGTAGCGTTTCTGCTATTCACGCCACACGGCTGTTGTGGTATCTCTTTGTTGTAATTGTTCTGTTTGGCAGCAGGTTCCTACCAATATATGATGTTGCAATTCAACACCTTCTACCGCCAGCGAAGGCAGTCCAAGATTTTTGAGTAGACAATCAGATATTAAATAAAACTCATAGCAGACCCTATTTAAATTACTGGTTTATAAGTAGTTGCCAAAGCCATATAATAATGGGATAGTCATTGCTCGTATCGGCTTTCGAGCCAAGCTGGAACACTCATCTGATGACTACTTGAATGTCAATTAAATTTAAACGACAAGTTGATGAGAGTATAATTAGTGGCAGATCAATTAGATAGATGAAGTGTAAGCCAAATCTCCTTATAGGCTTTAGCATTTTGGATCTGTTTTTAATATATTACCGAAAAAATAAATCCCACACAACTATTACTTTTTTTAAAAAAAGTTATTGGCACATCAATAACTATAATTAGGCCCTGGATATCCCAGTATCCCGTACCAAACTACTCACACACGTGGAAAAATCTGGCTAGTAAGTGATTGTATGTCTTCGAAATATTTTGGAAGATGTGATGAAGAAGATCCTCCAAAGATTACCCCCATCGTCAGCCTCGCGCTAATAACCCCACGTTCCTAGGCACCCCACCATTCGCCAAGGATTATCCCAATCCCCAACCTCACCCTGCAACAGCGTCAGCTGGAACTATGCAATCCAGCCGTCTAGTCGCCCGCTCTCTCCAGCTCCAGAATCACATACGGCATGCTCCACTGTCTACATCGCAAGATCCAATAAATACCACAATGGCAACGCCCACTGGCGCCTCTACGGCGCTTCCAGAAAGACGAACTCTGAAGATCCTCATGCTCCACGGTACTCACTGTCCCCTCACCCATCCAACCCCTCCTAACACAGATAGGATATACCCAATCCGGCGCCTCTTTCCACGCCAAAACCCGCGCTCTCGAGAAGGCCCTCGATAAGGCCTTCCCTGCCATCCCAAGCACCCCAAACGCCCGTGCCCCTCCAGGCTCACTCGCCGCTTATCCCGGTGGCATCCGCCTCATCTACCCCACCGGTCCGCACCGTCTGCGCCCGTCCCAGATCCCGGGTTATGTGAGCGCAACTACTACGTCTCAGGGCGGGCCACTCGCGACGGGCGCGACGGCCGATGACGAGGATGAAATCGTCGATGCGTGGGCGTGGTGGCGCCGCGACGACCACACGGGGCTTTACAATGGCCTCGATGAGGGTATGGAACGGATCGCAGAGACGATCTGTGAGGCTGGTGGTGTTGATGCGGTAATGGGATTCTCGCAGGGTGGAGCTGCTGCGGCCATCGTTGCTGGTCTTCTGGAGAAGGGAAGGAAGGAGAGGATGGAGAAGGCTGGCGGATGGCAGTTCCCTACTTCATTCGAAGATCTAGAGTGCGCGCCGCTAAAGTTCGGCGTTGTGTATTCGGGGTTCTTTGCGCCGCGTGATGATTATAACGGGGTTTATGGGGGGTGTGAGAGGCCGACGAAGATGCTGCATTATATCGGAGGATTGGACACGGTTGTCGAGGAGAGTAGGTCGAGGGGGTTGGTGGATAGGATTGGAGGAGACGTGGTTGTGCATCCAGGTGGCCACTTTGTGCCAATTGGGAAGGAGTGGGTAGCGGCTTTGGTGGGGTTTATTAGGCAGGCTATTGAGGGCGGTGGAGTTTCGAAGAAGGAAGAGGATGCGAATGTCGAAGATATGGATGTTCCGTTCTGAAAAGAGGTTCAAAGGAAAATAGAACCGGTCCATGTGTTTACGAGATACGTTGCGAGAAAGAAGGGGTGCATAGATAATAGACATTCACGCTGATATATACCAAAGATAGACTGCTGGCATTTGAAAGAACCGTTTGGTCTAGGCTATTATATAGTACACCATATCACGCCTCCCAATTCACCATCCCATTGTCCGTCTAATTTGACTTCTCTGCCTTCGGTGCAATCCTGGCCATCATCTCCTCCTTCGTGATCAGGTGGTCGATCCTCTCCAGCAGCCCAAGCAGGCTCTTCATGTTCCCACTCCACTCGTTCAGCACATCATCCGCATCTCTCTTCTGCTCAAAGCTCACCAAGCGCGCCGGTCGGTCGATCTTGGCATACACTGTCTTTGCAGTCACGAGCTCGCTGATGTACTGCTCTGTTTCCTCCTCCGTCAGGTCCAGCAACTGGGTAAGGCGGCCCATCTGGATACGCGTATAGTACTTGGCGACGACGCGGACGTTGTGCTCAATAACGCGCTTGCGAAGCTCGTTCCAGCGGTATCGGGCATCCTCCGATTCCTGTTCAAAGACGTCCGTGGCGCACAGGTGCGGTCCGAAGTGCTTCTCGACCTCAGGCCAGCGCATCAGCTCGTGGATGGTGAAGAGCTTGAGGAGCTCCGCCTCAACGGGAATTTGGGTGTTGCGGGTGTCAGCGTGAATGCGGTGGAGGAGATCGGATTGCTCGTTGTCGTACGGAGCGAGGATCACGTAGTAGATTACGCGCTGGAGGGTCTCGGACAAGTCAGTAATACTTCATCTGGTGACACTGTGACACTTACTGCATGTAGCTTCTCTGGGTCATCCTCAACCGCTTGGGTATCAAGCACTTGCCTGTAGTCCTTGCAAGCATCGAGATATTTCTTGTCGTGCTTCGCCAAGATAATCTGCTGCTCGTAATACCTCAACTTCAGGTCTGTGACATCATCCTCCTTAACTTCCGGCACATCTTCGCCCCTGTTTATCCTCTTCTCGCGCTCCTTGGCCTCCTTCTCCAACTGCTCTGGTGTCTTCGGGATCTGTCGTGCAAGGTATTTGGTGCTGATCTTTCTGCTGAGAATACCAGCCTGTGTCCAATCGTCATTCTCTATGCATAATGCGACCTGTTCGAGGATGAATTCTGTCTTCTCCCTACGCTCCATCGACCCGAACGTCTCGACCTGTAACTCGCACAGAATGTCCGCCGCAGACTTCAGGTCGCCCTGCTCTTTCTTGATGTCCGAGAGAACCTTTGTGACACGAGCTCGCTCCACCTCAACAAAAATCTTTCCCTCCGTCACTGTCCTCAGTGTCTCGATGACCGATAATTTCGTCTCGAGATCTGGCGTCTCGTCCAGGAAGCTCATCACAACCTGCACCATCTTGGTAATCGCTTGTTTGAGTTGTCCATGCTTCTTCGACAGCAGAGAGACCTGCTCGTTCACCAGGTTCCAGTCCCCCGAATCTTTGCTTAGCGTAACTATCTTGACAATAACTCGCGAGGTAGAGGCAAGATCTGAAGACTGTTGTGTTTGTTAGTGGATGCTACTGCAAACGTAAAGCAAGGCTGTCTACCTGTCTCGTTTGCTTCTCGAGCGCCGTAAGCTTTTCAATAGCTGCCTGTATGTTCGTCTATGGAGCAAAGTTAGATACAATCAGGGCATTGGAGGGATTGGCGGCATACCTTGGCCAGCTCTTCTGCCTCTGGAAGCTGCTTATCGACGTCGGCCGAATGGTCCTTGTCGGGCCTCATAACAGCTTCCCCGGACATCTTTGCGGGTGTAGAGAGTAATCTGAGGTGTCACAAGTAGGATTGAGGTGAGGTATCGGAATAACAGGCACAGAAAGATTGGTATATCGCAAAGTGTGAGGTTTGGTGAAGCTCTTGTTGATGGTACGTACTCAGAGCGCAACCTGGAATATTGAACGCGGCGAGAGCTCGTCAGCACAGACCATTCGCGACAGTTGCGATTAAGTCACGTGTAGTTGCCTATGATTACTAAGCATAATCGTATAGAATGCATTTTGAGCACAGTAAACAAATACAGAAATTTATATTCATTATTATCGAGGCACTTTCTAGTTATAAACACAACTTGAATCCGTTACGAATGTAACAGTTCTTCGATTAGGGTGGAAAATAGTGTTGGAATTGCAATTATCTAAGTACCAACTCCCCACCGAGCGACTATGAAAACACGACGGTATTGGTGCACCTGAACTCCCACCATAGCATCATGACAATTTAAATCGGGATTCAAAGCTTGTTGTGCCTCCCATGAAATCCAGTTGGCACAACTCCATCCACTCCAGCCCTTCCCATCTCCGACAAATCCCTCGCATCCAGACACAAAAGATAGCTCTTCCCCGTATCTCCATCGTAGTTGACCACAAGGAGAACACCATCATCCTCACTTTTCCCCTCTGGATTTGGTACAAAGATAGCTTCACCAGGTGTATGGCGGTCCTGGGTCCAGAACACCGACGTCTTAGTCTCGAGATCTGTCTTGGCTATGGAATCGAAGTACGACGATTTCCCGCTGTCGACGATGGAGTACAAGAAGCGGTTGGGGCGGGTCGCATAGTCTGGGTTTATGGTTGGGAACTCTCCAAGTAGCGGCCCATCAATGGTCAGAATACGTTCTGCGGGCGACGTGGTGACGGCCGAAGGCTTAGCCGTGGTAGGGATGCCAGTGAGACGATAACGGGCGAAATGCGGTTTAACGGTCTCGCGATGGGTTTTGAGAAACTCGCCTGCCTTGGGGCTGGTAGAAAGGAAATTCTCAAAGTAAAAGCGGTGGATAATATCCAGGTTCTCGTACTCAACTTGGTCGCACACGATGATCGTCGTCCCATCTGCAGCAGTCTCCTCCCACGCGTTGGAGGAGTGGAACATGAAGCATGCTGGGCTTGTGAACTTCGCTACTAGACCACGGCCGTGCTTGCGATCCACTACAAGCCATATGACTTTGCGCGCTGGGTCGAAGCGCGAGATAGAATCGACGATATTGCGTTCCCAGAGGACACCGAGGCCGTTGCCGGCGATATGTGAGGACAAGATGCCGAGAACCATGAAATTTTCGGTGATGAAGGAGGAGTGGATATAAGCGGGTTTAATATCCGGCCCGCTGATAGTGGCAAGAATATCTGTTTCCCCTGTAGCTCTAGAAGTTTTGAAGACGCGGTAGGTGCAGTTCCGCCCAAAGTTGAGGTTATGATTAAGGATATCCCCATTGACAGGGTCGTAGTTCCCGTGGGCTGCGCTGAGTGGCCCAGTGAGTGCGGGATGGAGGGAGACCTGGCTAGCGACTCCAAGGGGCTCAAGAGTGTCGGGGTCAAGTTGCTTAAATGAAGCATTGTCGGTAAACGTGGTGAGGGTCTTGAACCTTGACTTTCCGTCACTTGATTCTCCGCCGATGCCGGGAACATCTGGAGCAATAGTAACTCCAATGTTGTGCTCCCCAGGAGTTGGGCCCCTAGCTGGCATGAATACGGCTTTCATCTTTTTAAAGAGCCCATCGCACGGGTCCCTCTTCTGAGCGAAGGTTACTTGGTCGAGATTTCCTGTGGAGCGAATTTTCTCGATCAACGTGTCTACATTCTGGCGCGAGTTGTAGAAAACCTCCATCGAGCCATCAGCGGCAGGGGTAAGTTGAAACCGGTGGACCGATGAAAAGCCATCAAACCAGTGGTCAACTTTGAAGTCACCCTTCGGAGTATCCTTGACAATATGCTGAGATGGTCCGGTTCGATACAGAGTACCAGCAGCGTAGGCTGGAATATGGCCTTCTACAGACAGTTTAACTGGCGTATGTTGGTAGCCTTCGGCGTGGAACTGATATTTGTTAGATAGATAGTTTTAAGTAGATGACCGCAGCATCGGCCGACCTAAGAAGTAGAGCTTACAGCGGATTCATTGGGCCACCCTTGGAAGTGCTCAGAAGAGGCAGCCATAATTGTGTTTGTCGGTTAGTTTGTGGATATGCAACTGTGGTTGAGAGTGAAGAGTAAGGGGAATATGGCAAAAGTGAAGGACATATATATAATCATAAACGCGCGAAAGCAAGGAGGACGCGTATATTTGGAACAAAGTTACCCCGAAAGAAAGTTGTATGACGAGGATAGCATATAGGACATAAGTATATTTTTTAGCCCAAAGAAGTAAACTTTGGCGGATATGCAGTAGATGGGGCGGAGGGACACAGAAGCGGCGACGCGGCTCATGGCCTTACGTCCGTACGGGTACTCTTACCCCATCATGTGGGTCACTCCGGGGTATTTCCCACAGATGAAATAGAGTAGCTTTCCGATGTAAACGCCAGTTACCAGGAACCTTATTTGGCATCTGCCTCGGTATCGTATAATTTCCACTGAGGGCGTTCTTGACGCCAGAGAAACGTGACGGATTGCAATGGGGGTATTCCGCGGGACTGTATCAATAAGTTGGACCTCCCATATATGGTACCGATCGATCATCAGTTTCTCCGATCAGTAGATAATTGCATGTACCCATATGCGATTGTACTACGGCAAATGATGGCGAGTGTATTTGAAAGGATGGGACGATAGACGAATGCTAGAGTAGGGTGACGTGGGCGCGGCCAAAATTTCCTCCGGCGCGGACGAACTTCGGTTACTGGGTGACGTTGGCCTGTGACAGTGGACAAGACAAAGCTGACAAATATCTCCATTATCACTCTTATTTCCACGACATCGCTATCCCAGATACGCACGTGGAGGCTGTCATTGTGATTAATTCAATTGGGGAAAGGAGGCTGTGAAAGGCCGACTATGAAGGATCGCTCCCTCTTGGGTTTACGTCCGTAAGGCGAGCAGGGTAGCGGAGACACCAATATCGCCCGCCCCACGCCAGATGCTTTTTGGACACGACTCCGCTTCTGGTCATCTCACATCACAATCTCCTGCATCTTGTTTCCCAAGAGACTATAGAGACGACGGGACCATACCCGTATCAACGGTGGCAACACCATAGTGGTACATCGCGAGAAATTGTAGGTCCAGCGCGGCGGCGGCTGTATGGGACATGGGCTTATTGTCAACTGTGTTTCTTAAAAAACGTGGGTTAGCAAACAGAAAAGGGCCCATGAAGAAGATTGCTTCGAAAGTTTGTCTTGGGAAATGTTTTTTAAGTTGGCCCTTTGTCTTTACATCTTCGAGGGGGTTTCCCTTGTCTCGTGCAGCTTTCGAAAAAGATGTTTCTGTTGAACAATGACTCGTTTTAGCAATCTGATCTTCTCCTGACAACCATCGTACATGATGTCTTCAAAACCGTATATAAACTACGGAATTAAGGGCCTCTTCGGAGCTTCCTCAAGTAACCTTCCTTGTTATTCCCATAATACTGAATCTGGAGTTTACTCAGTCTCAAGTGTTTCTCTGGAATAATGGCTGGTATCACGAAGGAAGAAACGGAGAGATCTTCTGAGGAATCCATTTGCGACCAAAAGGGGTTCAACCCAAGTATCATTGGGCTGTATGGCATCCCTGGCTCTGGAAAATCTCACTATATTTCGAAGTTGCAAGAGCGCTCCCAGTTAGATGTCAATAGCACGTTTCAATTCTTCGATGGCTCTTCAGTTATTGATTGTCTCGTTCCTGGCGGCCTCCCCGCATTCAAAGAACTACCAGAGGAGCAGAAAGCAAAGTTGCGTGAGGAAGCTATTGGTTCCATTAAAGACAAATGCACGATCGGCAGAACTGCTGCGATAGTAGCTGGGCATGCTACATTCTGGGATAAAAACGACGACACTGAGACTGTGATCACACCCAAAGATCTTGAGATTTATTCGCATATAATCTACTTGAAAATTGGCCCAGAGGTTATTCAAAAACACCGTATCGGCGACTGGGCGAGAGACCGTGACATCGTGTCAATTGAACACTTGGAGAAGTGGCAGAACCAAGAAGAAAACATGTTGCGTACACTCTGTCGCGCCCATGGTATTTCTTTCCGTGCGGTATCTCCAGGAAACGACGTGGAGTATGAAGAGATATTCATAACCAAACTTTGGGAATTCGTCTCCGATCTTGCAATCCACGACGAGGATGTCAACTGGGGCAACGCGACGACGAGGTTGCAAGAGACTATAGACAGTGATGCTGCTCGCGATGGTGGACTCAAGAAAATGTTGGTTATGGATGCGGATAAGACGTTGGCTCCACAGGATGTTGGCGATATGTTCTGGGAAAAAGTCTCAGGCTCTGGGACATGGACAGGGGCAAACAACCCGCTGAAAGAGCTATTCGGCGGCCCCAGTGGCTACTAATACCATTCATTTCGACAGGCTACATTTCTCTATGAAGAAGCCGCTGACGACGGAGTATTCGATACCACATGCGAAGAGATAGCCTCGGAGGTGACAATGTATACAGAGTTTCTATCTCTGTTACACCAAGCGGCAGAGTGTGATCATGTTGGCGCTGTGGTTGTGACATGCGGACTACGTAGCGTCTGGGAGAAAGTTCTTGCGAGGGAAGGCCTCTCTGAGTCTGTGAAAGTTATCGGTGGCGGACGCATATCAGATGGATTCGTGGTGACTGCCGAGGTAAAAGCAGACTTGGTTGCTCATATCCGAGACGTTTACCAGGTGGAAGTTTGTGCTTTTGGAGATAGTCCGTTGGATCTACCTGTGTTGATGCAGGCAGATCAGGCCATAGTTGTGGTTGGCGATGAGGACTCTAGGAGTAAGTCTATGGAAGCTGCTCTGGAGGATGCTATCCGAACCAACTTGCTGACAGCAAGCCAACTTATTCTGCCGAACACTGCAAACCCGCGACTGGATTCGTTCCAACTCCCACTTCTACGACTGTCACAAGCTGATATTGAGGTCATACTATGCGATTCTGCGTTTCGGTTCATCCACGCAACTCATAGCAGCGCAACCGCTCTGCTCACCACCCAGACGCGCGATGCAACTGTTGCTGGTCCAGCTCTCAGAGGGGCCCATCGTGCCATCGGGTGGTATTTGGCTGTTGAGTTTATCGGGAAGGTTATTGGACTCGACAGCTACGAGATCCCACACGTTCAAAGTAGAAGCACGGAGGGTCATCGCCTGAAAGACGAGAAAAGGACAACAATTGTACCCCTGATGCGCGGCGGAGGGCCGATGGCTGAGGGCGTCAGTGAAGTTTTTCCTCTTGCAATGTTTGTGCATGCAAGCAAGCCCAATGACCTGAAACTACATCACATTGAACAGCAAGACAGCATCATTCTCGTCGACTCGGTCATAAACAGCGGGAAGTCGATTGTGGAGTTCATAGAGCATGTTCGCAATTTACACGCAACTATCCGCATCGTCATAATCGCCAACGTCGTACAGGAGAAGTTTGTCACCAGAGAAAACGCGGCAAATCTAGGCCGCTATGGGAATGTCACTCTCATCGCTCTTCGCCTCTCAAAAAACCAGTTTACAGGTAGTGGTGGCACTGATACGGGCAACCGTTTGTTTAACACGACACATCTGCCATGAACACAATATGACAGTGAGGCTACTTGAGTTCTAGAAAACCGAAATTTGTTTGCGGCTGTAGAATTAGATAGGCAATGCTTTGATTTTGCGCAAACCAAGTGATATGCGTGCAATGTTCAAGTTTTATCTTGCTATTGGGCTCCTCTGACCTGTAATTGCCATATTTAAATACTCCACTAATTCCAGGGACCCCCTACAATGGAATTTTCCCGTTAAATAAAAAGACTAGCCGCCTGTGCTAGTCAATGTTTCTATCAGGCTAAATAATTATAAAGTTGCTAGTTCGAAGCCATCCAGACTTTAAAACCGCACCAGTATCTTGTAGTCGGTGGAACCACATCTCACTTCATTATGCCCACATATGGCCTGTTCGTTCCTTCCATAAAGTAATCCATGTTCCTTCCACATTTATCTTTTCGTTCCTTTCTTACATCATAGTAACGGTTGCCCCTTCCTCAGCAAATAACGCCGTAACCAACCCAATATATATATCAGACATGGACAATTTCAATACTATTAATGGTCCATCAAGACCGCAACGCACACCTACGGGCCCGTTACAGTCTTTTCTCTTACCGTCGTCACCAGCGCAATACGAGGGTGGCAATATAAACACTGATGGGGCTCCATATCAAAACAGCCACAGATACTCATATGAACCGACCTTGGACGCTGACGGAACTACTAGCGATCGCCGAGTCCAGGCACCAAAATACAATGAGCTTACAGATGATTCCCAGCTTGCTCTCCCAGCGTTGGAGGCCGCCTGCTCCTCTGATGAGTACTCAGACAGCCCATCAACACCAACGTCGATGCTTGATGAGACCGTCAATATCCAAGATGAAAGAGAAGAAGTTCTCCCGATCCAGCCCTTGATTCCCTTTCCAACGGCCAACGAGTCTGGCCACTACGCTGAGGATCTCACAGACATTCCTCCAACCTCACCACCAATGTACTATCCCAACGCTGTCCCGCCACATACATTCCATCAAACATATGCCCAAACATCAACACTATGGAGGCGGCTTGAACTAAGCGTCCAGGTACGCCTATATACCGGCAATACCAGCCTTGAGGTGTTCCGGAGGCTGATGGAAGCCGAGGTCGAGCGACGGGTTGAGGAGCGCGCAGCAGCTACTCAGAGGGCGAGTCTTGACCGAGGTCGAGGGCCTGCAGCAATGATAAATGACACGCGTACTTCTATAGAGGAAAGCAATACCATAGAGAGGATTAGGCGTGAGGTAGAGGCATTACAGCACGAGATGGGGATATTTCACCTTGTCAACTCATCTAGGCTACCGTCTGGTTCGCTCGTCGCCAACAGGGATAACAATACGTTCAACGAGGTGACCATGGAATAAAGGCTGATTAGGAGACAAGTGGTGCGGAGAAATATCTCTTCAATTCAAATACATTATCTATATGGCCTTTGCCTATATAGCATTCGCTCGACACTAAACTAATACTCGTCTCAACTTATGTAAACATATTCTCCCCGTCCAGTACTCACTACCTCATAAGGTATAGCTCTAGTACTCCATACCTCGTAACTCCGTGCCTCCCCGCCTCCTTTTATCATAACGCCATATCCCATATATCCACCCCCCTGCCCCGTCTAATCATAACGCCGTAAATCATAAAATCATAAAATCATAAATCATAATGCCGTAAGTCGTAACTCCGTAACTCATCAACGCCGTAAATCGTGTCCCCGTCGATCGTAAACTCCATGTGGTGCCTCAAATTTCTGATCCGTATATCCATAATGAGCAGCAACCACCCATATATTCCGATGTATTGTCGTCCCATATCGTATCAAACATATCGCAGCTTCTCGTCGTTTCATATCGTCGCACATGAAGGGTAGCCTACTAGCTTCTCCCATTCAAGATCTCTCACTCCTTCCCATTCTCTCCACTCCCCAGCCAACTCTACCGCCTTCCTTCCACTCTCCACAGAAGTACTTCACTTCTCCGCGTCCTCTCTCTCTCGCTCCCACTAGTCTTGTTCGTAAATCGGTGCGTCCCCGGACGGCACGGAATGCCGCGTCACCCCTCAACCCGCTCTGTCCAGTCACACTCACAACCTCTGCCAAGCAGCTCATGCCGCTCGGAAGCTTCATTTTCTCTTGCGCCTCCCACGGCACTAGCGCAAGTGCCACAGCAACCAGGGTAATGAAATACCCTATAAGAAGTGCAAGAATGACATAAAATGCTGCCATATCCGTGAGTACCAGCAGGGTCTGCGATGGGAATGTCGTGTAGGCCGCAAACATTCCACCACCAAGGATTGGGAGGAGTATCATGAGAGGGTGCACAACGGATAGAAGCGCGACGAGCCAATGTCTATTCTCAATCGCTAGCGAGAGAGCGGCAAATGGAACGCTGGAGCTCGCGCTGTAGTCCGCAAGGAGAGATGGCAGGGCGCGGGTCCCGTAGGTGCGCGCAAGTTCAGTCCAGGGTGTCAGGCGCGCAATGGCGTATGCCATGGGTCTGAGGGCAGCGTAAAGTGCGAGACCGATGGTTGACGAAGCGAACGAGTAGAAGAACGATGACGGGATGAAGTGTGCCCCATTAGGGGTGGTCGACAGCTGTGGGCGAAAACCGGAGCTGAGAGCTATCGATGGGAGGAAGCTGACGATAAAGAGAGCAACAAGCAAAACACCGAAAGCAATGGGCCAAAGAAGTAAGAACGACCGCCTCAGGTACCACGGAATGTAAGATGAACGGGTTGTCAACATCTGTGCTTCAGTGTCACCGCTGTATCGAGTCTTCTCACTCTTCGATGGCTCAGTACGGCCCCGGGTCATGCCATGGCGGCGAAGAGGTGCGCCTTCCTCTCCGATACAGTAGAAAATATCTTGAGTCGGATTCGTAGTGCGCCAGTATCCCAGACGGTCCGAGCGGTGCTCGAGTTTCTCACGCAGCTCAGATAGGTCAGATGCATCCTCGGTGCCCTCGTAGTCATCCATGCAGTTGCTTCGGGAAAGCAGAGCAATGATATCGGCGAGAGATCGAGGATCCCAGAGCAAGCCAGTCTCGCGGCGGAAAAAGTTAACGATGATCCCAACGAGGCCGAGCATGATCAAGATGTAGATGGCAATGAGAACACCAGCAATGCTTGTCACAGTGCTGTATTTCCAAACTCCATTGATGTTGGTAACAGTGAAGAGGCAGCTGGCGAGAGGGATGGTAAGGACGGCGGGCCAAATGAGCAAGCTGCACACCCCGAGGTATACCTGGCCGGAGTAAAAGTAGCTAAACCGGGGCAAGAGGAGGGTCGTAGGTTGGAAGGGCAGAAACAGAGACTTTTGGCGAGCCTGGTGGTTTTCGGATGCCATCTGAACATATGGGGTTATGCGTCCAACGGCCGCCATGATGCCTTCAAGCCAGAGGAAAAGAGCGGCGGCGATAATCTGAGGGAAGAATCGGAATGTAAAATACTTCGCGTCGAAGGAACCGGCATGGGCCCATAAGCCCTCGGCAAATTCGATGCAAAGTCCCAGGCCAATGATTGTGGAGATACATAACAACACCAAAGTTGCAAGGCTCAAGGGTCGTAGAGTTTTTGGTACGAATGTGAGCGCTGGGTAACGGGCAGTGTGCACTGGAGGCTCAGCAGCGAGGTACAGCTCAGATCCGCAAGTTGGCAAGGCGAGACTGGCCAACGAGTCTTTCGGGTTGTACTTGGCTGTTGGCTGTGGGAGCATAGACTTAATATCCTCTTTTGATCCAAGATCAGGCCCAGGGCCAGAGTAAAAGTCGGGCTCGTTATCATATCTGGGCTTGACATAGTCTTGCTTGAGGCTTCGCTCAGGGAACCTTGGATACGAAGAGTAGCTCTCTCCGCTTGTCCCTCTCAGGGTTAAGCTCCTCGTGTCGTCTTCCCTTGTAATTTGATCAATCGCATACCGAAGGTACGGCATGTCATCGTTTGTTGGAGTTGGTGGTCCCGAGTATAGATATTGCGTTTGCGCCGAGTCCATGGATGGCCTCAACACACTCGTCCCGATATTGGAGCTCATTCGTGCGGCTGGAGGCATGGTCACATAACGGCTCACCGGCGGTGAAGGCCGTGACGACCGCGGGAACTTCGCGGTCAGTGCTTCGAGAGCCTCGGAATAGGAGCGTTGATTGATCTGATCCTGTGTCGGTGGGTTGATTGGGTTGTCTGGTAGAAGGGCTGTTTCGACGCTGAGGCTACTTGACAAATCAAATTCATCTTCATCGTCGGTATGTAAGTCCTCGGCGCTGTATCTATCCTTGGAATATTTTTCATCCGCTCTTTCAACAGCAAGTTGTTTGACTATGGTGGTCATTGTCAGTCTTGATCCTCCGGCCATGTCTTGCTTAGCCTTCAGCGAACTTACATTGCACAGAGCAAACGTCAACTCGTCGAGAAGTCATGATTGCCCCAATTAATTGGTGATTAGCTGCGAGCTGCTATTGCTTGATGCAAGATGCGCATCTTCCCGCAGCTACTGCAGGCCAAAGGTATATACGTCGAATTATGATGCGGGGTTGGAAGGCTGGGAAGGGCTGGGGCGGCCGCTGCCGAGGTGGCTGGCGACGCGATCACCAACCACCCGGGTCTCAAGTCGCGTTGGACGAAACATGAAAACCCCACCACAATGCAAGGGTTGGGGTATTCAGATCGCGATAATTAGTGAAAATACAGTAAAAGATCTGTGAAAATTATTTCCATTGACTGAGGTAATTAAGACTGTGGTTTACATGCCTTCCAACGTTGTTCCTGAAAGATGTTCGCTGCGCTACTGTACCTGAAGCTTGGCGCGCTAAGCCCTACCAAAATTTATATCCCCAGCCACCTCTTGACCTTGACGCGTTATAACAGCGAAAAGTCTGCGCATTATAATGGAAACGTGTATCAGATCAGGATCGGAGAAGTTTTCTTGTATTGCGGTTTCATAAATCTCATAAAGCCGACATTTTCATACGAGTGCCCAAAAGTCAGATTACCAAAAGGTAGTACCAGAATAGCTTGCGGCCGGTCGCTCCTGCCTCCTGCCTCATTCCTAATTTCCTCGATCCTCCGCGGCCGCTCCTTCTCCCGCCGCGCACCGTGCCGCCCTTTCCCCCGCTCTAATTATTAGTATGTACAGAGGGCTTCTCACAGGGCCTTTAACGGGGACTCTACCGGGGACTCTCACGGGACCTCCGTCAGGGCCTCTAAGTGGATATTTCCACACACGGCCTAGCGTACTAATTGATTGTTGGTCTTATTTGGAGGCTAGCCCGATCTTAATAGTACGTGTAAAGTGTGACGATGATTCATCTCTATATCTCAAACGTGAGATTCTGGCAACATACCATGGCCTTCTAAACCTACGAGACGTGTTGCTTCTCAGACACTGCCATATCAAACTCCCAAAGACACGGAACGAATTAGCGACCGCGTACCGCTCCCGCAGCGCGTCGAAAGCCGAGTGGCTCTTCGGGCCCGCTAAATTAGCTCCCGTTGGCAGCGACGAGACCTTGTATCATAAATGAACCCCAGTACTCGGGCGTCATATTGTATACATACTGAAGATTCCATTATTTTTGCTCCCCGCACTATGGGTCTATCAGACAAATGTGATGCCAATGGCCCATTACGGTATTTACCATGCTAGAAAAAGACAAGGTCCGATTCATTCCACCCAAGTTGTAACAGAATCTTGTGAACCGATTGCTCCATCGCCTTCGGTCCACAGATCAGCACCATACATTCCTCAGTAGGTGATACATAGTCTCTCAAATTTTGCATCGATACGCGTCCCCTCTGGCCAGACCATGAAGTTGACCCATCTGTGAGTGTGTGTATAATCGAACACCTCTTGCTATCAGCCAGCGCAAAAGCGTCCAGTTCATCCTTGCAGAGGATGTCTTCTTCCTTCTTATTTCCATCGAGGAGGACACAAGCCGTCGGATCGTCGCGGTCTTGGATAACAGCACGTAAAACTTGGAAGATCGGCGTGATACCACTCCCACCGCATATCATCCGGAATGATCGTACAGATCGCTCGTTGTCGTTGATGGAAACCCTGCCATTCCCCAGGTACTTGAATTTACCAATAGGTCCTTTGAAATCCACAGACGATCCAATGGAAAGTTTTTCCAGGGCCATTGTCATCTTGCCTCCTGGTATGCTGGGTGTGCTGAAATATATCTTGACAAGTACATCCACTACCCCCTTTTTATCTGTCTGTGATATCGGTGTATATGCTCTGATAATGCTAGTTTTCTCGGGCGAGTCATCCTCAGCTTTTAGCATGACATGCTGACCAGTTGGTAAACCAAATGATTGCTCGTCATGGTCTAGTGCAAAAGAAAATATCCGTGTGTCGCTCGACACTCTTAACTTCTTGCACAACTTCGCTTTCGTCCAGTATCTAGATTGTAAGAATATTTCTGTTGGTTCAGAACGTGTCTGTTCGTCTGGCTCTTTGTTGATAATTGCTATCGATGCTTTATCTAGCGTCCCAACGTGATAATCGGGCATCATCGCCTTTGCGGTCTCGCTGTCTGTTTTTGAGGTCAGTAACTTTACTCTGTATTCACTGAGAGGTAACTCACGGATCGCAAGGAACTCCTCAGAAACGTCCATTGCAGCTGCCGATATTATGCTTTGGGCTCCACCCGGGTGGCCTTCTAAAAATTGGGTACCATCGTATACTTCGCCATTAACAACAAACCAAGGCGAGTCGGGACCGCTGTGCCGCTTTAATTCTTCGATGTCAATGCTTTCGTTTAACCCTTTTGCCCTCATATCAATCTCCTCAACAATAACCGGCTCTCTTGGCGCTTCTCCCTTTGATATTTGTCCCCAGGACCCGTTTGTCAAATCTCCACCTTCTTTCTTCACACGTTCCATCCACCCTCCGGGCATTAAGGCGGGCTGCGTAGGGTGTTCAAACTTCAGAATCCCATTCTCTTTGGTGATAGTTACTCTATACCATGGGTTGTTCATCATCCCCAACACTGACCAGTACATATCTCGAGGTTGAATATTCATCGCCTCGTCCATCGCTCGGACCAGAATCGCATCGCTGACCTCGAGATCGGAAACTGGCATATCGAGAGACCATTGGCACCAGCAAAAGGAACTCTCGCGCGAGTACATGTCTACCCGGCCACCATATAATTGTGAATCGAAATCGCGATATTTGTCTTCTGGGTAATCAATATCTGCCAGTCGCCAAGCTACAGTTTTTAAGTTAGCTAGAGAAGACGGACACACGGGTTATTTCCATACATTTGCCGCTGTCTAATGATATCTCAACTCTTGTAATTCGTCGACCGCCGCCACCATATGCGTAGCCTCGCGCAGGATACGTCGCCTCGGGCGTCGTAATCGGCAATTCTTCATTATGTTGGGGATAAGCGGTGGCTGAGTTAACACTTAGGTCGTAAATCGCATATCTGTCGTCCTGCCACCAGGATGGGTCTTTCTTTGCCATCTCGGGGCTAACCATGGTCCTATGAGATGGTCAGTTACTGATGATACAAGCCAATGCTTAATTGGGGCAGGACTCACGGTAGCACTCGATTGTCATAAATATGATACCAATTATCACTTGGAGATTCGGTGACAATCAACTTGGTCAACCACTTGACGCTCCTTCCGCCGATTTGTCCCGGGATAACTGCCCTTAAAGGCCGGCCATGGTCTGGATGGAGCGGCTCGCCGTTCATTTTGTGAGCAAGCATAATGCCTCTGTTTGGGTCCATTACCCAGTTTAGCTTCACTGACGTCCCGTAGTATCCGTTGGGCTGTTAAGGTGTTAGCCACTAAAAAACAAGCATACAGATTAAAAGTTGTACCAATTTATCAGCTCCCTCCATGCATACGAATCTAGCCCGACGCAATGGCCTCGCTCGCCGTATGATGTCCGCCATTATCGGCCCCGTGAAAAGAGCTGTTGATACGCCAGCCGCTCCCCATGAGAACCCATTCGACTTGCGCACTTGGTTCTGCTCTTTGCGCCTATTACCAGCGCATACGAGTGTGACAGGTGCAGTTATTTGGTCGAACTGTTCCAATATCTGGCGGAAGCTGAGTGTAATTGGATTCTCAACCAACCTGTGTATACCATCAGCGACATACCTCAAGAGGGTCAAAGTATGTAGTACCCTTCAATACTCAACTCCCAGGTGGGTATTTCATAGTCCTGAACTTCTGGGACCGGCCCATGATTTCTGACGTAGAAAAGTTGCGAGCTTGTCAGGAAGCCTGATACCCGTTCAATACCCCTTCATCCATAAAACCCTACTCTGGGATTTACTCACCATCATTGAAGAGATCCGTCAGCGGTGCTTCCACATTGAATGGATGCACGCCAGTCAGCCTAATTAGACGCGGATCTCGAGGGACGTGACGGTCGGGGGTGTCTTTATCCAAACTGAGAATTTCTTTGAGGGTCTTGGATACAGGTGGTAACGGAATGTCCGGCAATGCGATTGTCAATATATCTTCTTGTTTGAGCGTCAATTCCTTTTCTCGTGTAATCGCAGGTGTTAACTCTTGCGCGAAAATGGCGGATTTCATGGAGTGGACATTTAGGGGTGTCCCAAAAGTTAGGGATTCGGTGAGTATCGCCATGGTGAGAATTGTGGTATTGGTTTAACTATCATTAATATCATATCAACGTATATATACGACACATCGAGATTTTCCAAGTCAAACCCGGTACCATATTCCACATCAGCCATACTCGGCGCATATTTCCGCGCAAACCATGGGGATTCGCTGTTGTTAGGTCAGCAAAGTCCGTAAGGCCCCTATCGAAGGCAAATTCGGAGACAAAGCAAAAAACTCACGTAAATACCTGGTTCAGCCGGTGGCATGTCCGCGGAATTATACATTTCTCGTTTTCAACCATTGCAGTACTCTGATACCTGTAGTACGAAAGATAAAAGGGTCAAACCGGAAAAGGCCACGGCAGCATCCCGACTTCGGCCGGCTCAAGAAGCTGATGCCATCTCGACGTGGGGAGCAATGGTCTGAGACTTAAAGACCAACCAACGAGCCTATGAACCTGTTATCTCCACAGAGTGGGGGGTTTGTTGAACGTCGATAAGGTCAGAATAAAATGTGGAGCGTCGGGTTCGACAGTTGCGGTCTAGCCCCTGAGCCCTCTTATCTCTCCGAATCCCGTCGTCCAGATAAGCTCATGATAAGAGATCCTCCAAGTTACACTCCCTAAAACTCATCGCCGGGGACGTAGGAACCCTACCCAAGTGAAGTTTTACACGGCATAATCAAGTAGCCGGCCGCTACAGATGTGTGTCCTCACGCCGATATATACTCTGATGTGTCGAGAATCCGACCCGTCGTCAACCCGCGGAGAAACGGTATGGACAAATTGCCACCATTTTGCCCGGGACGTCGCGATGTACGTCCCTAGTAAGAAAACCAGAGAAATAAATCATATAATAGAAAGTCCTTCTTGTGAATATCGTGTGATTGTCTCTAATACTGATGATTTGACGCCGCTCGTCGTGTTGAAAGATCGATATCACAGTTCGGAGAAATGCATTTACCGAGCGGAGCAGGGGTGGAATCGTCGACCATTCCAGACATTCCAAACAGCATCTACAATGGCGATGGCTTCAGTATTGACAGTCAAGCCGTAAATATCCCGGGACGCAATGGCATATGCGCGCTACGAAAGAAGATCGTGATTGTTGGACTAGGAATGGTCGCTCTCTCATTTATGTATGGTGTCCCTTTTCGCGAAGGATTTCGTTTGCATCAGGCCAGTACTAATTTTGAACAGTGAGAAAATTATTAAATTAGATGCCAAAAATCGACAGTATGATATTGTCGTTATTGGCGAGGAGTCCCATGTGGCCTATAATCGGGTCGGGCTCACGTCATTTTTCGAACATCGTGAGGTCGAGCAATTATATTTGAACCCGAAGGAATGGGTGAGTGACTGCGGGTACAAGCAGATATTTTCAAAAGCTAACAGCGTGCAGTATGGCTCATTCGAGGATGGTTCGTTGAATTATCACTTGAATACCAGGGTTGAAGAAGTCCTCCCCGACCAAAAGACAGTCAGGACCTCCGCCGGTGATTTCGTCTCATACGATATCCTAGTCTTAGCAACAGGATCAGACGCAATTCTTCCAAGTCATACTCCTGGCTATAACGCCAATGGAGTATTTGTTTATAGGACCATCTCGGATCTCGAGAGGCTCATGGAGTTTGCCTCGAGGCATAAGGACACGACAGGGGTGGTTATCGGTGGTGGTTTGCTTGGTCTCGAAGCTGCCCACGCAATGATGAGCTTGAACGCGTTCAAAAGCTCGAAGCTAATTGACCGCAATAAGTGGGTATTGGCGAGGCAATTAGACGCAGACGCAGGATCACTAGTGACAGATACCATTCGTCAACTTGGCCTTGAGGTCATGCTTCGAAAGCGTGTAGCAGCCATCAACACAGACAGCAGCAACAATGTTCAGGGCATCCTGTTCGAGGATGGCGAGTCTATTGACTGTTCATGTATATGTTTTGCAGTAAGTTTCTAATTCATCACTCTTGTTCCTCGTCACTAAATTTCTACTCAGATTGGTGTCACTCCCAGAGACGATCTCGGCCAAAAGGCTGGCATAAAATGTACCGAGAGGGGAGGATTTATTGTCGATTCAGGGTGATTATAATTGTCACTTTGATTTCCAGGGACATTTTACTGACTTAAAACTAGCCTGCGAACATCGATACCTGATATCTACGCCATCGGAGAGTGTGCATCTTGGGAGAACCAAACATTCGGCATAATAGCCCCTGGAATTGAGATGGCAGACGTACTATCCTTCAACCTCACAAATCCAGAAAAGCCGCCTAAAGGTTTTGATCGGCCAGACTTGAGCACAAAACTCAAGCTCTTGGGTGTAAATGTGGCCAGCTTTGGTGACTTCTTCGCCGACAGGGATGGGCCAAGGTTTCTTCCCGGAAGACGAGCATCAAAGCTTAAACCTGTTGAAAACGGGAAAAGAAGCTTATCCCCACCAACAAAAGGTCCATTGGTGAAGGCTTTAACTTACAAAGACCCATTTGGTGCTGTGTATAAGAAATATCTTTTTACTATGGATGGAAAGTACCTTCTCGGTGGAATGATGATTGGAGATACCAACGATTATATCAAATTGAACCAGATGGTCAAAAGTCAGAAAGAGCTTGAAGTTCCGCCCAGCCAATTTATCCTTGGCATCCAGAACGGAGGAGAAGAGAATGCTGACGACTTGTATGAAAACATATACTCAAATCCAACGCCATTGCTGATTATATCGCTACAGGGACGACGACACTCAGGTCTGCTCATGTCACAACGTGACCAAACGCGATGTTGTTGATAAAGTCAAGGAGGGCAGCTGCAAAACAATTGCCGATGTCAAGTCATGTACAAAAGCAGGGACTGGATGCGGTGGATGCATGCCTCTCATTCAATCTATCTTCAATAACACAATGAAGGAAATGGGTCAAGAAGTTTCGAATCATTGTGAGTTTCCACGGCATATAACCATTCCAGGTAGCTAACTAGATATAGTATGTATGCACATACCCTGTTCTCGAGCCGATCTCTACAATATTGTCTCCGTCAAACAGTTGAAAACGTTCGTGGACATCATGCAGGCAGTAGGCAAATTCCCAGATTCGCTGGGGTGTGAATTATGCAAGCCAGCCATCGGATCAATTCTGGCGAGTATGTATAACCGTCATGTTCTGGATAAGCCAGTCCGTGACCTCCAAGATACAAACGACAAATTTCTTGCGAATATACAGAGGAATGGGACGTTCTCCGTTGTCCCTCGCGTTGCTGGCGGAGAGATTACGCCTGACAGGTTGATCACCATTGGCCAGGTGGCAAAGAAATATAACCTTTATTGTAAAATCACCGGTGGTCAGCGAATCGACATGTTTGGTGCCAAAAAGCAGGATCTCCTTGATATTTGGACCGAACTTGTCAATGCTGGGATGGAAAGCGGCCATGCTTATGCGAAATCTCTCCGCACAGTCAAGGTTAGTGCTGGAAATATCACCAACGCCAATTGGACATCCCGCTAACAAATTTATAGAGCTGTGTGGGAACTACATGGTGTCGATTTGGAGTTGGTGACAGCGTTGGAATGGCAATTCGGCTCGAGCAGCGCTACAAAAGTATTCGGTCGCCACATAAAATCAAGGGCGGTGTATCTGGGTGCGTCAGGGAGTGTGCGGAAGCGCAGAATAAGGAGTACGTGCTACACAATTCTACTTGGCTATAGGTACTAACTGTGTTGAAGTTTCGGGTTGATTGCCACAGAAAAGGGGTTCAACGTCTTCGTCGGCGGTAATGGTGGCGCAAAGCCGCGTCACTCAGAGCTATTGGCAAAGGATGTTCCACCCGACGAAGTCATCTCTTTACTCGATCGCTATCTGATATTTTACATACGAACAGCCGATAAGCTACAGCGTACCGCGCGATGGATTGAGAATCTTCCAGGTGGAATTGACTACCTCCGTGAGGTAGTTATTAATGACAAGCTTGGTATATGCGCGGACTTGGAGCGACAGATGGAAGAGCTAGTAGGTTCTTATTTCTGTGAGTGGGCCGAAACTATCAAGGATCCCGAAAGACGCAAACACTTCGAGCAATTCAATAATACCCCGGAAACCATGAATACTGTCGAAATCATTGAAGAGCGTGGACAACAGAGGCCGACATACTGGCCCCAAGATTCTGTCACGGAGGATTTCAAGGGTCACCAATGGTCGCATATCTCCTGGCAACCAATTCTCAAGAGCAATCACTTCGCTGAAGAGAAACCTCAGATATCGTCTGCCAATATCAAACGTGGCGACACACAGCTTGCAATCTTCAAGGTCAAAGGCAAATATTACGCAACGCAGCAAATGTGTCCGCACAAGCGTGCCTTCGTGCTCTCTGATGGTTTCATAGGAGACACTGACGCTGGGACTTACTGGATTTCTTGCCCAATATGTAAACGAAATTTTGAGCTCAACGGCGAACAACCCGGACGATGCTCGACCGATGAGACAACCAGTGTTGCTATATTTGCGGCTGAGGAACGCGACGATGGCTGGGTGTACTTGAAGCTGCCGCCCGTCGAAGAGCTTGATGCAGTGCTTGGAACGCAGAAGTGGAAAGTAAAAAAGGAAGAAACAGTGGATCCGTTTGAGAAAGCTGACAGGGTGTATAAGAGCTTTCGGGGAAAGAAAGTTGCTGATGTCAAAGTCGAAATAATAGGGAAGCGTGCTATGGCATCTAGTGGCATTGACTGGTAGTTAATTTCTTTATTTTGTATTTATATTTGGTGTTACGGGTTCATTTCCATTATATTTGATACCCTCTTTGATATAATGAACTTATCCACGCATATTCAAGACCCGAGCAATAATATTCAAAATCTTAATTTGTTATAAACCGATGCCATACTCATAATCTCGCACAGTTACGGTCAACTTTCCACTATTTGGCATCATATAACGTGACTATTTAGAAACACGGTAATTTTACGGGGCTAAAGCTGCTCAAATATCAAATTATACAGCATTCCAGTCAGTATGACTCCACGGAATATCACGGGATATACGTATAGCGGAGACAAAAAGCCTAAATAACAGGCTGCGATCATTAGCTCGGGGTTACTGCTCTTCTCCGCCAAAAACGGCCGCTATCGTCTTAGCTGGCGGAGAGGAGGCCTTCCCCTGAAAACCTTATCGAGGACAACCAACTCCGCGGAGATGCTAAAATACGATCTATATAGCTTGCTTACAGCTAGTGCAGTCTTATCTTTGGTTACCTCATGTTCTGGCCTCTTATCCACGTGGGTTAGATAGGATCGAGGCTGGGGTTGACTCCACCCCTTATCTTCGCGTCAGCAAGCGGGTCCGCTACTGATAGCCAGCATGAATTAAACCAGTCTGGGGAATTCTTGCCGTTACATCATTCCCGCTCCGATATTGAGCGAGAATTCTTGTGGTAAGGCGCTTCATGTTTTATCATTTTCGTGCTGGCAGAATTCCTAAGTCCAACTTGGGCTCAAACGCTTATCTTCTTCCCACAATCATTGCCGCCATCCTAAATTCCTATCAACGCCACCATCAGAACTAGCTGTAAGTTTGGGGTCTACAGGCCACGACCGCTGGGTGATAGGCTGGTTTTGTCTTTGAGACACTGATGGGCTGCTATCTAAAGGCCGACGAGTCCTCAGCTGGAGAATGGACATCTCCTCGGGCGACAGGTTGGAATTTCACGGCCAGCATATATGGACTTCGTGATGCAAATACAGACAGTCTCTTTTCTTTAGCCATAAACATCTTCCGCAGTTACTCTGATCCAAGTGTTGTTTAGACCGACTTTATAATATTTGAACTTAACTCTATCACCTTGAGATACTCACACATGGCGACAAAGTTTTTGCGGCTGCTCGTAGCCGCGCCGGAAATCAATCCCATCAACCAGAAGGCAAAATCAATTCCCGTATTAAATCCATTTGATAAATATGGACGAGTGTTCTTTTTCTCGTGGCTGGGGTTCTTCGTTGCATTTCTCTCGTGGTACTCCTTTCCGCCGCTGGTAAGTTGCGTTCCACGGTAGAACTCTCGAAATATATAAAATCCCTAACAAAATACCTCAGTTGACTGTTACAATAAAAAAAGACCTTCACCTAAGTCAGACCGACATTGCAAACTCGAACATAGTTGCTTTACTAGCGACGTAAGCATCTGCCCGGTTTCAACATATTTATATTCTAACTCCATTAGTCTTCTTGTTCGATTTGGCTCCGGGCCACTATGTGATCGCTACGGGCCGCGATTAGTATTTGTTGGAATATTGCTTGCTGGCGCCATACCAACGGCCATGACTGGTCTGGTCACAAACATTAGAGGCCTCATAGCGTTACGGTTTTTCATCGGCATTCTTGGTGCCAGCTTTGTGCCCTGTCAGGTTTGGACAACTGGCTACTTTGACAAAAATGTCATCGGTTCTGCAAATGCCTTGACAGCGGGTTGGGGAAATGCAGGAGGGGGTATCACATAGTAAGTCCAGCCAGGATACAGCAAAGCACTCCTACTAATACGCAATTTTGCAGCTACGTGATGCCTGCCGTCTTTGACTCCCTGGTCCAACACAGTGGACTCGCTCCCAACAAGGCCTGGAGGGTGGCGTACATTGTACCCTTTATCATCATTGTTGTTGTTGCTCTTGGGATGTTGTTCACTTGTGATGATACACCCAATGGCAAATGGTCCGACCGTTCCATGCCCATCGAAAGGCGTTCATCCGATAGCAGTATCCAATCCCAAACAGATACGCCGTCTTCGGTCTCAATTTCTAAGGATATCAATAATATCGATGAGAAACACCCACAGGTGATTTCAGACATTGAATCCCAGAGCGATGGCACAACATACCTTGACCTCACCAAGAGCGAGTTCATTGTTCCCCCAACCACGAAGGAGATTATACAGGTCGTGATTAGCCCTCAAACATTTGCCTTATTTGGAGTATACGCATGTTCCTTTGGAACTGAGCTTGCCGTCAACTCTATACTCGGTTCATTCTACGAAAGAAACTTTCCTCACCTTGGTCAGACAGAAGCCGGAGAATGGGCCGCTATGTTCGGGCTCCTCAATGTTCTATTTCGGCCTCTGGGTGGAATCATATCCGACCTTATCTACAAACGGACTGAATCCGTTTGGGCAAAGAAGATTTGGCTTATATTCCTCGGCGTGGCAGCAGGTGCTCACCTGATCGCAATCGGTGTATTGAACCCCAAAACTGAAGCCACCATGTTCGGCCTCTTCGTAGGCTTGGCCGTGTTCATGGAGGCGGCCAACGGGGCTAATTTTTCCCTTGTGCCTCATGTATACCCAGCAGCAAATGGTTAGTTGTTCCCAGTCCCATTACCCCAGCTTACATACATTTGCTAACTCATTCGTGCAGGTATTGTTTCTGGCACAGTTGGAGCTGCCGGTAATTTCGGTGGAATCATATTCAGCATAATTTTCCGGTATAACGGGACCCATTACGACAGATCGATTTGGATTATTGGAGTTATATGCATCATTGCCAATATGTCCGTGTTTTGGATTCGGCCGGTTCCTACTACGCACAAGTAGACTTCTTTTATTTAATTTAGATTTGTAATTTGCGTACAATAGCGTTGTTAAAATTCCCATGGACATTGATTAGAAATAGAATGGTTTTCAAACCCATATATACCTCCATGCTAATTTTTGAACAAGAGTATGCTCCAAGCCCATTATTTAACAAGCTGCAGAAACGGCGGTTCCTTTGCTGTTCAAGTATTGAAGCAGCTGCGATGTAGAAGATACACACTTAACAGCCTCGACAAAGGTTTCCGCATTAACTAAGAACGGAGTTAGCTTTACTTCCATCGAGTAATTACCAATACAGATAACGTACCAACTGCTCCCGCTGGGCTGGTGTGGGTATTATCATTTGGGAAGTAAGTCTTGGCAGTTGTCGCGCCCATGGACTGCCATTTCTTGACAGAATACTTTGTATGATCAATGTACTCAACATTCGCTGCTGTTGCAACCTGTGATGATTTTTAATTAGTATATGGAATATGTGTCGTGTTAAGCGTACTTACCTCCTGGGCGTAAGTCGCAAATGGCCAGTCACTCTGAAGAGTGCTTCCATCCCAGTAGTTTCTGTTAACCATGCCGGAGAGCAAAGGAATACCACCAACAGCTTGGACATCCTCGATCATCTTTCGTAGGTACCAACCAAAGGTATGGACAATCTCGGATTCACCTGTGGAAGTCGTGACGGTCGTGGTGTCCTCGCCAGTTCCGGGAAGGGTTCCACGGTCAGCTGTGTCGGTGCTCAGGTCGACGTCGTCATTGTGGCCCATCTCAATTACAACATAGTCACCCTCAGCAGTGTCTGATAGCAAGGTATCCCAGAGACCCTCGTTGATGAAGGATCGGGTACTACGTCCATTTTTTGCTTGGTTAGAAACTGTTATAGAGAGGTAATCCCCAATATAATAGCCCCATCTGAGAAGTTGTTAGTGTATGAATTTATACATTAATTGGATCCAGCTTACCCCTGAAGAGCCCCTGATGCGTAGTTTGCAGTTGTGCTATCAGAGCAGATGAGGAGCTTTGATGCTGCCTCAACAGTGGCTAATATGGCACCAAAACCAAGAATAACACCGCTAGAGGAACTGAATAGCTTCATTTTTTGATATTTTTGAATGGACTGAAAATTTATAATTTCGTGAAAAGATTAATAAAAGTCAGATAAATTCTCCTCGTATATATATGCCAGCAAATAAATAATTAGGTCGCATAGTTCAATATAATTTGCGGTTTTCATAACCACCGTCTCATAAGTTAAAGTTCTTCCGTTTAAATTAATCGCCATTCTTAACCCCGCATTATTTGTAAATCCTGCACCATTTTGAGTGCCCGCCAACGGAGGCGAAACCGGTAAATCTACAAATTTAAAGTTCCGCATAATGTGTAAATAGTTCTTAGGTTCTGATAGGTGGTAAAGCAGCGCCAAACTAGACGACCGTCTCCCATACCATTCATCATCTTTCCACCCCTCAAGTTATCACCAGAGCCGTTGGTCCGGTATCAGTATGTGCGTCCAGCACGCCCCTCACTAAATTGAGGGTTGCGTATCCACAGATCCACCCAATATAGCCTACAGTTCCCAGATATTTCGATCTGACCACTTGGTGAATTTGCCTCGTAGCCGTCATAATGAGTTTCTGCCGTGGCGTATTTGCGATTCCTCCTGCAGTCGGTCGCAGTACCAAGGGGTTCTTGGCGCGAAAGCCCCAGCATTGAACACCACCACACAACAAGCTCTTCAGCTGCTCGTCTCAATTTCGTACATTGACCAATCAGTTGATAAATAATGCTGAATTAATTCCAGGGACGTATGCAGATATTGCTCTATTTAGATTCTGCGGTGCCCATGGACGTCAAATAGCTGTCACAAACCAGTGTGGGAAACAGTAAACATACTGTGGGTGGAAGCACTCACCCCGGCTTGTCAGCTCCGCTTTGCTTGGCAGCAGGTGCCTCCGGCGTCCAACATCGACAAACGTGCTGTGCATGGCCGCTCCCAACCAAGCCAGGCGGATCGTCGCCAAAAGCTCGGCACGGCGCCACGGCACAGCCTTATAAGACCGCGCACCGCATGGCCTATTACAGCATTTGGTATGATTCATTGTCATCATGGGTGCAATGCAGCCACGAATAGCCAACCAACAGCCAACAACATGGTATTTACACGGCCTGAGTCACCTCAGCCGCACTTTTTTCTGCTGGCTTCAGTTTGCTAGATATGATTGACCACAATGGCTTCCTGCCTCAGTACAAAAGATGACGTTCATCCCCTGATATTATTTTTATTCCCTATTCAAGTCTCCGTTCAATTAACCCACAATGGCATCGGTTCCGGCAGAGGTCTATGACCTCCTCATCTTGGTTGATGCTACCAGTTCCATGTATTCATATCTCCATTCCCTCCAAACATCTCTGCCGCAGATTATTTCAATCTCCAAGGTCACCGATTGCTTCTCGCGGATAGGTTTGCTCGCATACCGAGACTACTGCTCCGAAGATCTGTTAGAGTGGTCAGGATGGCTCTCTCCATCATCCCCCTCGGATGAGCAGCCGGATTTGATCGAGATAGCAAAAAATATTACCCCCATGAGTGGCGGGGATATACCCGAAGCCACCAAAACAGGATTGGCGAAGGCGTACCAACTTATGAGACCCGATGCGACTACCATCATCCTCCTATACACCGACGCCCCTCCGCATACCTTCGTGAATGGCTCGATGACAAAGAAGCGCTCTAACCTACGCGACGAACAGGGGGCTCTTGCAAAACCACTTGCAAAACCAAACACCAAGAAGAAATTATGGCATACCTTTGCAAATGGAATGCCCCTGTTGAAGCCCAAATCGACTCCTGTTAGTTCGGGACCCTACGGGGGCTTTGGTCATAACTTTGCGGATTGGGTTTCCGCCTCCAAATGGCTCTCGGGGCGCTCAGGAGACAAGAAGGCTCAAGTGTTCTGCATTCTTGACCGTCGTATGGACTTTCAGACAACCGGTTATTACAATTATCTATCGACAATGACTGGAGGCGCCTGTTTCCGCCTGGCTGAGTCTGGAAGTGCCCCGATTTCTCGATTGACGGTTGAGGTGTTGTTAGCCTGGATGGGAGTTGAGAATGTGAAACTTTCAATGCCCGTCGGACTCCTTCCGGGGTACCTATTTCGATACAAATCTATCGAGGGAATAGAGACGCTTATAGACGAGAGAGATCCCAACGCAGCTCCTTTCTTCGAAGTGCCTAAAGAGGTCGCCAGCTTGCCCAAACCTTACATAGTCACCGAGGATCGAGTTTCCGCACACACTCTGGAATGCTATCTTCCGAAAAAGACGACGCCTGTTCAAGACTTTGCAAAGCGGTATACGGCAGACCCGCAATATAGGAAGACTGCCGTTGAAGAGCTCAAGAAACTCATTGATGATGATGTCTCTGCAATATCTCTCAGCCCTGTATTCGGTTCATTGTGGAGGGCTGTCTGCAACGACCGAAAGAATCCTCTACGAGACGAGCTAATAACCGCTTTCGGCCTTCAAGTAGACCGGATAAGAAACCCCAATGAAAAATCTCGCATGAAGACCTGGCTTGAAGAGTCATACGACTTCACAGCTGAGGTAATGGATGCCATCGCATCAGTGCCAAAAGCGCAGCGCTTCCCATGCGTTTGTCTCGACCCAACAGTACTAATTGCTCAGGGCGCTAACAAGGATGATGAAAACAAGATAATCACTTCACTGCAGCGAAACGAGCTTCTTGAAATCGGACGTTCCTGCGACTTCCGGATACTTCGCCGGCTCGGTCGAGTCCTGACTAGCCTCACGTATATCAACTCGGCTGAGGAAATGCCAGCTCACATTGCTGCTGCGCCTGAGATACAAATTCCAAGAATCCCTATGGCCCTGGCGTCGGAGGAATACGACAGGTATTTCTGGCGGATTTTACTCCACATTGTGGTGCCTGGGACTATGCTTTCAGCAAGAGCGGCAGCATTGCTCGCTGCGTTGAGCATTCGTCTGGGCATCGAGCCGCTCTTAGATGCGGCTTATAGCGAGATGCTTCTTTGGCGGGACAGCTGGAATAACCTGGAAATTCCTGAAACATGGAATGTCAACTGTCTAAGTCTGTTGCTGGATGCTGATGAGGCGTATCAGAAGAGGGAGGGCGCAGATCAGAGAACAGCCGTAAGCACGAACCCGCGACGCAAGGACGGAACTCTCCCAAAGCGCCATTCGTTTAAATATAGGTTGCTAAAATTCCGTGTAAAGACAAATGAAAATGCATCGGATAAGGAGCTACTCAATCCTCGGGACCGAGTGCTCTTCGAGCGGCTCACGTCCTATAAGATGCTCGAGTTCAACCTGACGACAACCCTAAGACCACAAATTGGATGGACTCCCAAAAAGTCCTCCCTCGCAGTCGGCCCAGTCGTCACTTGCATCTCGTGCAAATACCCCCGCTCAGTCACAATCATGGGCGCGGATGGAAAATGCTGCATGTGTCTCTGGACGCAGTACGCATCCCCAGAGGCGCGCGAGGCGGCCATAGCAAAGAATGCCAATAAAACCGACAATGAAAATACCCCAGCAACCTGGGTTGAGTGTAATTTGCGCTCCTGTCGTGCACAATACATCGTCAACTCTCCGAGTACACTGAAGGTCAAGCCAAAATGCCACTATTGCAGGTCAGGCACTAAAGCGCCCGTTCTCGAGTGCTCAGAGTGCTTGAACAGGGTGATTTACCCTGAAGTGTACCGCCCTGCCGATATGGGGGATTTCAAATGCTACGCCTGCACTGCTGGATGGCAGACTACCGTCGAAGTGGAATCCGACGCTCGTACTATAGCAAAGGAGTCCGGTACTGAGTGGCTCCTTCGCAACGACGACAAGAAAATCGCAGATCCGTTCAACAAGCAGTCGCTCTTCCGCATCATCACAGACATTGGCATGGAAGACTTCATCGAGAAAGTAGAACCACTCCCCCTCGCAGCCCAGTCCGGACTTACGCTACAGGGGAAGCTAATCCGCAACACCCCCGAAGTCATCGCGGAGCTCCAATCCTGGGTCCTCCACCGCAGAACCGAATCCAAATCCTGCTCTCTCTGCTTCCTCTCCTTTAAGCAGGAGAACCTCCTCCCCGTCTGCGGACGCTCCGGTTGTTCTCAGCGCGCCTGCAAGGACTGCTTAGGCGGGTGGTATGGCCTCAATGTCGCGGGGGGGATCATCAATGTCGCTGCTCTCTTATGTCCGTTTTGTCGGCGGCGACCGGTGGAGAAGACGCTCGCGAAATGTGGGAATGGTGTCCATGCCGTTGGCGGGCTGGAGACTGCTATTAAGGATGCCGGGGAGTGGATATATGCGTGGTGTGGGGGGTGTGGGGGGGCGAAGGAGTATATGCTGCGGGTTTGTGCGAATGGGGCGCCAGGGGAGGTGAGGAATTGGAGGTGTGAGGCTTGTGGGGATGGGAGGGGCGCGAGACATAAGGAGTGTCCGGGGTGCGGGACGATAATTGAGAAGGTGGATGGTTGTGGTCATATCACTTGTACGGTGGTAGGGTGTGAAATCGAGTGGTGCTGGGTGTGTCGGGGGGTGTATGATGAGGATACTATTTATGTGCATATGGAGGAGGAGCATGGTGGGATATATCATGATGCATCGGATTCTGAGTCTGAGGAGGAGTATAGGGGTTTGTGTTGCATTATACCATGAGATGCCTGTAATATATTGATGGGCTTTATCTTTGGTCCATTACAGCAGCTTGCGTATTTAGTGGGTCTAATAAATCCAAAGTAGGCATCACCGATAATTTAATATATCAGTAATACTGCATATCAAGCGGCTTCAATCGCATACTACGTTCGTTATAAGGCCGGACCACTTGGCGAAGCGAACAATCGACGTTGCCCTTGGGGAGCAAAATATGAATCACGGTGGCCAGGGTTATAAAACCATGTTCAAACATAACCAGTCATAAATATGCCAAATACCCCGATGCCACGAGCAAACGGTTGGATCTAGAGAGCCGGGCAACTCCCGTGAGCATCCCACCAGGCCTCGCGTGGCCCCGTCCACCCAGGCCGTCGAGTCGATAGCGGCAACATCAGCAACGACAGCAACAGGGCCAGCCGGTGACAGCATAAACACGCACGTCGACAGTAAGAACCCACCAACAACAGCAGGAGTATACCAACAGGAAGAAACCACCGCGCACTTCACCACATACCCTCGTCGTCGAAAGTAAATGGAACCCCCCCAGATCATATTCTCGCCGCGCCTAGTCTCGATCATCCTCCGAACATCAACGTCAATGTTGCCTGAATACCCTGCTATTGCTGGGAATTGTGTGCCTCTTGTGTTATACAGATAGGCGACCAACTCCGCGTGGTTATCTGGCTAGAGCGCGACGTATAGCGCATAATAATGAGGATCCTGACGAACGAGCTGCTGTATTAATTGAGTGGACCATGTCAGGTTGAGTGATAGGTAAGTAACCTCGACGGTATTTATACCGTTGAGGTTACGGCGGGGCATTTCGCATCCCTTTTCAAAGCTTCGTGGAGTTAATTGCTCATATTAGTAAGTAGCCTGTCCACTACTCATCGCTCAACCCTGACATGCTTCAAGAAAGATGGTTTCGTTCAAAGGATATATATTATTTTCATTTTCCCCCCCGCTTCTCTCTCTCTCTCTCTCTCTCTCATATTATGTAAAAACCCCCTGTCCAGTATATCCCAATATTTAGAGTGGATGTTCGGCCCGCCCCTCCCCCATAACCCCAAAAATTCCCAATAATGCAACCAACCCCCTCCAAAATAAAACGCCCAGTCTTCCCCCTTTTCTACCCATCCAAAAACCAAATTACACAAAGTATATGTTGTTAAACCCCAAGGGATATATGTGCGCAAAACACCACCACAACACAAACCCGCTCTATAAACAACAACAACAAAAACGACCAGTATCCCCCAAAAAAAAACCCGGATTCGAGGGAAAATCAAGCCACTGTGTCGACGGTCTTGGGCTCTTCAACCACCTCAGTCTTCTCTGCCGCCGCCTCCGCATCCTTAGCAGCAGGCTTAGCCTTCATACTCTTCCACTCCACGCCCACCGCCCCCAGAATGCTCAAGCAGCTCAGAATAAGGCCGAGCTGGAAGGTCTTCATAATCGCCGCATTGTACGCGACCAGCACCTCTGGCAGCCTCTCGGGGGCAACCATGTTTCGCAGGTTCGTGGCGCCAGCATGCACGATATCGTTGGGATCGAAGTTGGGGATGTTGAGCGCAGTGAGGTTCTTAACGAGGTTAGTGGTGAACAAGTTCTGCGCGACGCCGACGAAGACTGCGCCGCCGAGGATCTGGACGAAGAGGACGACAGCGGTGCCGATGGGGACGTCGGCGAAGGAGAGGACGGCTTGTGCTGCTACGCCGCCCTGTTGGAAGCCGAGGCCGACGCCGAGGCCGTAGATGAATTGAAAGCCGACCCATGCGCCCTTTGAGCTGTCGACTTTGAGGAGGGTGAGCAGGCCGGCACCGATGGACATTACGACGCTGCTGGCGAGGAAGAAGGGCGCGAAGTAGCCGAAGTAGGTGACGAGGCCGCCGGAGAGGATGATGGCGAAGACCTGTGCGAGGATCAGGGGGAGGGAGTCGACGCCGGCGCCGATGGCGCTGGTGCCGAGGATGGCCTGGAACCAGATGGGGATGAAGTAGACGTAGATGAAGAAGGAGCCACCGATGCAGAGGCCGAAGAGGACGGATGAGGCGATGGTGCGCTGCGAGGCGATGCGCGCGGGAACGGTGGCGTCGTCTTTGAGGTAGATTTGGAGCCAGATGAAGACGATGATTGTGAGGCCGAAGAGCACGAAGAGCGCGATGATGCGGCCGTTAGCCCATTCGTAGACCACGCCGCCCCATTGGAGGGCGAGGAGGAGACAGATGATGGCGGGTACGAAGATGGCGGTTCCGAGGGGGTCGAGGTGCTTGAAGGTGATCCAGAAGGATTGCTCCTTGCGCTTCGCCTTCTTCTTGAGCTTGAGGAAGCAGAGGAGGCCGACGGTCGTCACGGCGCCGATGGGGAGGTTGATGTAGAAACACCATCTCCAGGTCAGCTTCTCAGTGAAGGCTCCTCCCATAAGTGGTCCAGCGACGGAGGCAATACCGTACATGGCGCCAATGAGACCGAAGAACGCCGGGCGTCTCTCGACGCGCACGGTGTGGGCGAGGACAACGAGGGCACCGGTGAAGATACCAGCGCTTCCCACACCAGCGACGGCGCGGCCGATAATGAGAGCCATTGACGTTGGCGCGAGGGCACAAACCAGGGATCCGATCTCGAAGATGGCGAGGCCGGTGAGGAGGACCCATTTGACGTTGAACATCGAGTAGAACTTTCCGAAGAGGAGCTGGAAGGAGCAGGTTGTCAGGAGGTAGGCGGACCCGTACCAGCCGACGTCGTTGAGGTTGTGGAACTG
>JPJU01001254.1:0-10148 GCA_000750735.1 Pseudogymnoascus sp. VKM F-4246
GGGGGGACGCGAGATGGTTATGGGGAGGGGAGGAAGGAGGGAGGAGGTTATGATGAGTGGTGCGTTGCAGGCACGGGAGGGGAGGTTGTAAGGCCGTTTTGACGACGCTGTTTTGATAAGAACGTGGGGGTTAGGGTGAGTTGAGGTATTTATAGGTGGTCACGGGATGGAGGTGAAGGTGTGTGGGAGTACGAGGTCACGGGTTTGAAGCCTGGGTGATGGCAGAAGGCCTTAACCCCCTGACCTTGACTATTTGCAGATCGTGACGCGTTGAGTCATGCAGGTACGCAACGTGCTCGGGATGCGATGCGGCTCTACCAGAAACCTCGCCACCTGAGACAGAAGGGAAAATAGAAGGAAAGAAGGAAAGAAGAAAAGGGAAGTCAAGAGTTCGGAGGAGAGAGATACCTGTTGTAAATTTTTGAGGTTTCCAAGCGCTGTATTGGTATATAAGGACTATATCTAATCTAGAGTGTACATGAATAGGAGAGAAAGAAAAATAGGCTTCTGCAAGCATAGGTTCTAGCTGTAATAGTGTATGATGCAATAAAAGACGCCCTTCCTGCTGTTACAAAAGCGCAAAAAGACGACCTCAACCAAACTGGGTATCGCCCAGCTGTTTGTCTGTCTGTAAAACGCCGCGCCATGCATGCCATCTCGATGGCTCCCGTGTACTCGAATCCATAATATCATCCACCTACGCCCTGGGCGATCCAGGCGCGGAAATCTGTTTCCTCTCCTCCTTCGAAAACGCCTGTTGCCTCTGCGCGTATTCCTTGATAACCAGCGAGCACGCTGTGTCAACACATAGTCTCTTCCTCCTCTGGATCGGCAACTTAGTCGCAAACTCAAGACCGCTCGCGCGCTCAACAGCTTCGACAGGGACCTCGAATTCCGCTAGGGGCTTGTCGTTCGGGATCCTTGCGTTTGGCAGGACGAAGGCACCGATGGCTACTTGTCCTCCGACCTTGCCGTCTTCGGCAAAGATGACTTTGTAGAAATGCGTGGGCACGGCAATGTTAGGTGGGTTCCCGATGACCTCGTACGAGACGCGCCATTTTCCATCGGCGTCGCGCTTGGGGAGGTATAGAGGGCCAGTGACGACGCGGACGGAGGGGTAGCGGGTTGTGAGGCGGCGGCAGAAATCTTCAAAGTGTGCCCAGTAATCGCGGTTGAATCCCTCGCCGACCTGTGGGCACATGTTTGTAAGGTAGAAAGTATCGTTCATAGCCTCCTGCGACCATTTCGCATCGGCCGCCGGGACCTGATGGCCGCGGTCATAGCCAGAGCGGAAGTAGTCCTTCAGCTTTCCGCGGAACTTCTCTGGGACGTCAGGGTCCTCGAGGAAGACGGACGCTTTGCGATCGCCCTCGCGGGAGGCCAGAGAGGCGGGAGTGATGTGCTCGGCTACCCAGAAGGGGTTCTTAGTGCGGCGGTCGAAGGAGGATATGAGGGAGTTTCGTGTTGCCAGGTCAGCCACAGGGCCAGGGAAGCCGTATTGGAAGAGCCCTGCTGGGTCGACGGGGGCGGCGAGTGCGGCTGCTGTGCGGGCGCCTGGGAAGGGGACGGGAGCGGGGAGGATCGGGGATGAGGAAGGAGTTGAAGTTGGAGATGGTGCCGCGATGGGGCTTGGTTTATTTTTCTTGTCTGGGGTTGCGAGGGACATGCTCGCTGCTGTAACGGCGGCTCCAGTGGCAGCGCTGACGGCAGCTATGATTGCAAATGTTGTTTTTGACATCTTGAAAGAGAGGCGGGGGGGTGCTGCTGGTATATAAATGAGAGAAGAGCAAGTCACGGAGCCCAGAGATGTCAGGTAGACAGTTTTTTGCGTGGACGAAAGTTGGCTACGCAGGCACGCGCTGGGTCAGGCTATTATTATGGTTGTCGAGGTTGACGACGCAGGCACGCGCTGGCTCAAGGCAACTCTGATGTGGTGGCAGAGACTCAGGCTGTTGTCGCGGGTGATCAAATGCAGGGTCAGGCCAAGGGTTTAGTGCAGGGTCAGTAGACGCGCGTGAACTGTTATTAGTGTCGGGACGAAGGGGAGTAGTCGGAACGCGTATAGCGTGGAGAATAGCGTGTAGAGCATGTGGGGGGTCGGAGGCTAGTGAGGACTTGGGCGTTTAGTTGGACGTCAGCCGTTCTGATAACCGTACGGTTATAGAAATGGAAAATACACGGTCGGGCCATCCCGCGGTACTCGATTAGAAGTACACCAGATAGATACTCGCACTGGGTGATACTCGCACCAGATAATACTACACCGAATATATAAATTCGTGCAGTCTAAAATTCTCAAGAAAGACTATGTATTTATAGACTGGAACGGATAGTAGCTGCAGGTCAAACCCATGGAATCTTCACTTCAGTTCTGGTGTGAGTAGCCGGTTTATTAGTTGCTGGCCTGAAGTTATTAAAGGTCTATAGATATATAATGATTTCTACGAATATACACACTGCTGTTTATAGACTATATTAGAGTCCAGTCATATAGTAATGTGCTACGCTAGTCTAAACCCTTATATGATAACCATACCTGAAGGCCCCCTTCAATGCACTGAACTAATCCGAAAATAATTGTTAAAGCCAGCACGAGTGCTGCTACCCAGAACGTATACCACTGTACACCTCTTCTTCTGTCTCGCCACCATTGCTTTATGCTCTTGGGTTCTGCCTCGTCGAAGACTTGCTTTAGTATGACAAGTCGGTCATGCCAGTATTGGAAGTGCTCGATTTGTCGCGCCTCAGCCTTCAATTGTCCACATTCTCGAGCCAGAGGGTCTAGGGGTAGTCTCCCTCGTTTTTCAATTTTTGATTCGTGGGAATGGAACCACTTTTCAACATCTCTGTCGTGTTCGGGGAGGAGAAGTGCAAGTGTTCGTATCGTTTCTTCCAGCAAGTCTTTTGGGAAAACATCACTTTATCTCGTTAGCTGATGTATTCGAAACCCACACATAGAGTACTGACCAGTTCTGATGGAGCTTGAGGAACGTCGCATAATGGAATATCTCCACGGCTTTGTCATCATCTCTCATCCGCAAGTGATCAGCGAAATTACTCGTCCATCTCACTTCAATCCCCCCAATTTGCTCCAAGTTGGCCGCATTGAATATCCTTTCTAGCTTCACCCGCTCTTTTATGTTATTTTGTGGTGCAAATTCCTTGCTGATTAAATCTCGGATTGTGCCATCACTCCAGCTGAGCTTCGTCTCCCCAGACAATGTAATAGAACGTCCAACAGTTGCAAATCCTCCAGTAGGTACCATTAACAACAGTCTGACAGCAAGATTGATCGATTCTTCGATAATTTCCTTCCTATTGGCTAATTCCTGACTTGGAACTCGTGTTTGAAGAGCATCCCGCAATAGATTTCGAGTCCGTGTTGGGTCTTTGAGAATTGTTATAAGCTCGGTGATTTGAATATGGGACTGAGTGAGGCAATTGTCGTATTCGTCTATCCATTTTTGGTAGTATGAAAAGTAGCTCTGGCTGTTGCTACTCAATTCGATTATGTTTTCAGGATTAGCAAATATTTTCGATATTATTTGCCGTTTTAGTTGGGATGATAGAGGGAAATCTCGCGAATCCATGGCTGCGGACACGTTCGGCCAAGTTGGTTCCAACGAAACAAAAGAGTAAATGAGCAAATGCTAATAAAGTTCCTCAAAAATTGAGGCGAGGCTCTACCTTTATGCACGTTCTGTTGAAGCCTTCAGCCTCCAAAACAGGGCTATGTATTTATTCTAATTGGCTATCATGCGCCATGCCAGCTCAGCCCATGAAACTCTTAGATAGCAACACAGCCCCCCCCCATCAATATCTCTATAGAACCTCAACAATCCCAGCCTTACTTCTTGCAACAATTATTTCAACTATGCCATGTTATGACCGCTAGGCTCGAGGACAAAAGACATTTGCACGTAGTGTAAGCACTCAGCCTGTGATGTTCATGCGTCCTCAATTATCGTCAACACTCGTTGAGGCTGCGCCTCCAGCTACGAGGTTATCGCTGTCCATCATGCCCAAACCCCGTTGGGAAAACCCAGAGCTCTCGGTCGGCACCCCGCACGCGTCTCTTGATCTCTTGGGTCGATATAAATGTTGGTCGGTTAAAGACGGAAGTCCCGCTCATATTGTGTGGAAGACGGTGTCTAAAGCAATTACCAACCTACTCGAAGATCAGTACGAACACCTCGATGCTGGAGGCTCAGAATTGATGGTGGAAATGTTTATGGTCGGTCGTAAACTGACAAATTCTATTCCTACGATTCTATTTAGTTGTGAGAGCAAAACTTGTCGTCAAAAAGCCCTGGTGTTGGTTCGGAAGAAAGGTATATTAACAAACCACTCGGGTGTTCTAATGGCAGAGAGCTCGAAACTACCACGGCCCCTGGCTTTAGATGAGCAGGCTGATGCTCCATGTCTGTCTCCTGGAGTTTACCTAAATGGACCCTTACGATGTTTTGGCACTTCAATTCTCATCTACTCAGATGAGGGAACGCCACCACGTAAGGCGACCATCGGCGGCATTATGACCATCAATCACGAATTGTATGGAGGTACAGCTGCGCATGCATTTTTCCCGGTGAAAGATGAAGAGAACACTGAAACTGAGGACCTCGAATTTGCATTTTTCGGAGATGAAGATCCGTACGACAGCGACAGCGGGGACGACGAAGACCTTGTTGAAATGACTAGTAAGGGTTAGTGGTACTTCTGCAATTCTAAAAGCCAGATGTATTAACCAACTGAGAATAGCCAGCATGTCTTCTAGATCAAGTCAATCACCGGGCACCGATGAGAGCGGGTACAGTTCTCTGGCATATGCCAGCTCAAATTCGGCCTCGGTTTTAGAAAAGTCGGTGATTGAAGCGGCTGATAATGCAACCATTGGTAGGTTTTTTATAGTATATTTCGTTCCATATACTTACTCTATATAGACATGGATGTCGAGAATACATCAGTGAAGGTTGGTGAGCTCTTCGCCTCGACAGAAGCTGGGGACCGCCTTGACTGGGCTCTGGTTAAGATCCAATCACCACCACTTACACTCCAATTTACCCGTCTCTACGATTCCTACAACAAGATTTGGGGGGAGCAATTGAGATACCCAAGATCCATTAGAGATGCCACATTTGATGTGCGGGTTCTCGTTTTCACTGGTTCGGAAGGTGTTGTTGAAGGAAGCCTATCTACGGTTACTTCATTTTCACTTAACTCTAATTCTCACAAATTTCAGCCATTGCTGATGGTACGACGTTTGGCCGGCAAGTTTTGTATGTATAAGCCACCTACACTTATATTTGAAATGCTGACAGATGTAGCTGATGGGGACTGTGGATCCTGGGTCTTTGACAAAGAAACTAGAGATGTATATGGACATATTGTGTCCGGATATCCATCAACTGGTACAGCTTACATTGTGCCGTCTGTGCAGACTTTCGAGGACATTCAGCAGCGTATTGGCAAGCCTATCGGGTTCTTTGCGCATACATCAAAGGAATCGCAAGATAATACTTCTGGAAATTCGGACTCATCTATACACGGTACTGAAGCTCATACCCTGCTGTACGAAACAGATCATCCCGCTCCTCAAACATCTACCAAAGCATCTGAAATTTCCAAAAATATCAAATTCCTGTCTAGTGGAAAAATCAAAAAAATCAAAAAAGATATCAGAAAAATCAGAAAAGGGCCAGCGTGTAATCGTTGCAGGTAGGTCATCGAAACTATCCCACAGTCTCATATCAACAGATTCGACGAGAACTAATATGTACGTTAGAGCAGCAAAGGTTAAATGTTATCCAGAGAGGTCTAGCTGCGTCACCTGTATCAGAAGTGGTCGTGGTCTCGAATGCTCATTTCAGCGAGCACGTATAGTCAGCACAGACGATGGAGGGAAGCAAGTATCCGAAACTGAAGGAAGTGTCAGCATAAACTGGACGAAGAATGCAAAATCTGTCGTAACTGAGGCGGAAAACGATGGATATGCTTCTACACCAGAAGGATTTACAAAAGATCGACCTCATGCACATGAAATTCCAAGGACAGGGTCGGATGATAACACGGCATCATCGTGGACAATACCCCGATCGATGCAACAGCTTCAAATGAAATATCAACCTGCGAAGTTTCGCAAGCTGGATATTGAGGCAATCAGTGACGTTAACTTGTCCAACAAAGCGTCGCCACCTCTCAGCATCGAATCGGAAGATGACTTCGACACAGAATTCGTTGCAGCAATCGGGAAACGTGCATACCAGCGACCAAAGCAAAGACGAGTATTGTGTACACTCTGTGACGACGAAGTATGGTTCAGAGGTGCCAATGCGCTTGCACGACACGTTGACCGTCAACATAACGATGCAGAAAAGTCCTGGATCTGTATTGAGCCGGAAGACGGCATCAAGGAACAGTTCAAGCCAGTCAACGATATTTCAAATTGTAGAGCCTGCCGCGACGGCAAGAAGTACAGCGGCATGGTAAACGCCGTCGCCCACCTCCGGCACATCCACTTCAATCCGCGCATCCACTTCAATCCTAAAGCCAGTGATCGCAACCAATCTAGCAAAATGGAGGGTGACCCAGGAAAGCGCGACGGTGAACGCGGCGGGTACTGGCCACCCGTGGCGGAGATTGAGCGGTGGGTGAAAGAGGTAAACGAGGAGTCCAGCGACGAAGAACCTACAGGCGAAGACACACGCCTTACATATGATGGGGATCTCTCAAATCTAGCTGGATTAAACTCCATCGACCCCCTAAACGACATGCTAATGCCCATCTACGACGACAGTTTCACATATCCATTTAGCTCGAACGCCATCGACTCTAACAGTAACAACATGACGCCGTTCATCCACAACGAGCAATTCCCATATCTAGATAGTCCAAACGACACCACCTTCTACGGGGACCCGTTTGCCCCAAACGCCATGTTCAGATCCCACAGTGGTGTCTCAACTCTAGCTACCTCGGACGACACCACCTTCTCTAGGAACCAGTTCGCCCCAATGACGAATTCCAGCTACCTACCTTCGGATGTTCCAAGCCTCGACGCTCCGGGCTCTACCTTCAGCATGGCAACGGTTAGCACGGGCTCGACTAGCAATTACTCAAGATCAATTACCCTCACCAACCAACCGTCGAGGGGCTCAAAAATCCGCCCCGCCAGCCAACCAATGTCAAACACGGCTCTGTTCAACGCGGGTCTGCTCATGGACGATGACGCAGAGTAAAACAATGACACAGATTTTTTTCTCCGTACAGCGCAGCCGCTAATGCTATCATGCCTCATCCACGACCTGTGGTCCGACGCGATATGGCTGGAGTTTCTATGGCGATGAAGAGTGAGGGCCGAAATCAGAAGAGTCGTGGGGGTAAAGCTGCCCCTTTTATCCTTTTATATAGCTATATATATAGCATTCTTCTAGCTAGGTCATTGTTAAATAGAGTATAATACAGTCCTTCCCTAGACTGCCTATCAGCGAAAAGACTATAATTAATTCACAATCTCTCGAACCCACGTGATCTACAAACCATCCGGGTGTCTGGTGGACGGTCAACATATGCACTCACGACTCTAAGGAGCTGTACTAAGAGTAACAGAGTAACCCAGAGTACGTACCCTCGGCGTTGCTGCTACAGCTGTACGCTGCTACCTTGAGGGGTCCGCGCCTTCCTCTTTCAGGCTAGCCACATCCCTCTTCCCACTAAACCCCTCTAAACACCCCTCTAACCTTCTCTATCCCAGCACTAACCCAACTAATCCAAGTAAATCCAACCACTAAAAAACTACGGAAGTAACGTGATGACGTTCAACAACTTTAGCATTGGTGCACATCTGAATGTGCGCTAGATACCTGGGGAAGGCAAATATACCCAATCTGGAACTTAACTTAACTTAACTTATACCCAGTACATGCCTCGAATCATTCTTGCTTACACAGACACAACAGCTCTTTTACAGCCTCTTTTGCATTGTTTTCATTGTATCCCAGTGCATTCAGTGTATCCACTATCCATCTCCAGCGTATGTGCCTACCCTCATCCTGTGCTCCCTGTCTCACTCTCATCACTTGGCTCCAGGCACGATTAATTGCTCAAGTGCGCCGTGCCTACTCTGTGCTGTACGAGTAATCATAAAACAAAGACACAATCCCGCAACCTTGAGGGGTAAACGTGGGGGTGGAGAGCAAGCACATTTGGTCTTATTTGTAAGGCGACCCTTTCCCCCAGTCTTTCGCAAAGTCACACCGAAGGGGGCGCCTGCGTCTCGGCGGCTTTTGTTCTACGGCTTGGAACGGGAAAGATAGAGGAGTATATAAATCTTCTATACTCTTCGAAAAGACGGAGACGAGATATCAGATATTGTCTCTTGTCAACAGTACATACGCGCCGCGCACATCCGCCACCCCGCATCACCATCCATTATCATCGTGGAAAAGACGCTGAACACGACTTGATACGCGTTTCGAGTTCGCAGTTGAAGCAGTGTGCTTCTGGGGAGTGGAGGCGGCAAGATGCGGACCCCACTGGACAACGATGTCCGGGGATGGATTATGACTATTGCCAGTGGCATAGGTATGTGAAATGCTTCATTCCTGTTGGCAGGATGTGGCGTGGCTAACTCTCTACCCAGCCTGTGTTGTTGGCTCAAGTATCATCTGCATTGACCTCCTTCTGCGTCGCATACCAAGATGGAAAAACTTCAGCATCCAGGATAGCAGTCTCTTCCTGGCATGTTCAATGAGTCTGAGCTTCGGTGTCATGGTAACAACCCCCCGCTTTGGTGATCTGGACCATGCTAATGATCTCAGATCTTCTCCGCGCTGTACAGCATGCTTCCATCGTCCAAAAAGTATCTGGAAAAGGCCGAAATGTCCCCAGCAAAGGCATCCTGGTTGCTTCTCGCGTTCTTTGTGCTCGGCTTCATCGGCATCCAGATCATCTCGAGATTCCTCCACCACTACATCCCGTCCCAGGTCGTCGACTGCGACCACAGACACGACGATACCACGAAGCCGCGCAAACATGCACACGCGCACCCCCATCCTCACGTCCGTCATCCCCGCAGTCGCAGGCACTCACACGGCCCGCCACGATCTCCAACAACAGGTTTGGCCAAAGACACCGAATCAACTCCCCTTCTAAACGGTGCATCCGTCCGCGCCAGACCTGGCCACACCTACCCCGCAGACGGCGGCCCTTCTCACCCACCCTCGGACCAACAAACACTCACCGAAGCCTCCCGCCGCCCATCCATGGTGCAGGTCCAAAGCCGCGTCATGTCCTTCGTCCGCGACAACAAAACCAATTGCGACGAACTCGGCCCCTGCTTCGGATACTCGGAACCCTGCGGCCAAGAATGTTTCAAGCAATTCCTCGCTATGCGCAGCCACTCGCACTCGCGCCCTCCCACCCTGCGCCGCGTCCGCTCCATCCGCCGCCACGCCACAAGCCGCTCTCCCGTCCGCCCCGAAGGCGGCGAGGACATCGAGTCCCAAACCACAGAAGTGCGCCACGTCTCGAGCAGCTGCGGTTCCGTACGTGACCATGATCACGATATCGACGGGGCATGTCTCTCCGACTCTGACTTTTCCGACGGCGAGGCCGACGAGCAGGAGACAGCGCATCATCACCACGTGCCCGAAAACGCGTTTTTGAATATCGGACTTCAGACTAGCATCGCCATCGCCCTTCACAAGCTCCCAGAGGGCTTCATCACCTACGCCACCAACCACGCCTCCCCCGCCCTCGGCTTCTCAGTCTTCATGGCCCTCTTCACACACAACATCACCGAAGGCTTCGCCATGGCTCTCCCCCTCTACCTCGCTCTCGGCTCGCGCATGAAGGCAATGTGCTGGAGTTCCGTCCTCGGCGGCGTGAGCCAGCCTCTCGGCGCCGGGATCGCGGCTGCGTGGTTCAAGCTTGCTGGGCGTGAAAGCGCGGAGGGAGGCGTTGGCGGGCCGGGGTTCGCGGTGTATGGGTGTATGTTTGCGGTTACGGCGGGGATTATGACGAGTGTTGCGCTGCAGCTTTTTGTGGAGGGGTTGGGCATGTGCCATCGCAAGGAGTTGTGTATTGGGTGTGCGTTTTTGGGAATGAGTGTGCTTGCTATGAGTAATGCTTTGACGGCGCAGTAGGGGGGG
>JPJU01001257.1:0-12160 GCA_000750735.1 Pseudogymnoascus sp. VKM F-4246
CGCCCGGCGCACGCCCGACGCAAGCTACAGCTCCGAGATTGAGTGCGCGCTCGCGCTCTCGTGGGTGGAGACCGAGCTGGAGGATGCGCTCAAGCAGAGGGTAAAGCAGGTTCCGTTGGAGGATACGGAGAGGTGGAGCGAGTTGACGTGTCGGTCGTGGGTGTTGAGGGTGTTGGAGGAGTTGGATGCCGAGGGCTGGATCTCGGTGAGGGTGGGGAGTACGGTGGAGGATGTGGAGGCGGAGGCGAAGGATGGGGCAGCGGCGGCGGCGGCGGGGAATGGGGATAGGGTGCTTAGGAGTAAGCATGTTATTCTTTGAGCAGGCGGTGGATATAAAGAGATGGTAGGATAGTTTGTTGATGTTCTGATATGGCGGGATTACGGCCGATATAATTTTATGATAATGACTTTATAGTGACAATTCCGAACCCTTATTCCATTCTACATATCTAAACGCAGCAGCTAATTCCGCGGTTTTGATCTAATTGATTCACATAGGGATAGACAGCCGCACTTCTCACTTATTCCGCCAAGGTTTTTCTGCCAACATACCATCTCAACTACTCCACAGAACATGCATCCTAGAACGCCGTTGACGCAGGTAAATGCAATATCTGGTTTTTGTTACTGTTCTCTATAGGTCTACGTTGGTTCAATCGGGTGTTGGTTGTTGGTCGCAAGGGCCAATTAACCACAGGCACCGTAGAATGCATGCATATGCAGAACTAGTCACCTGGACATCCCTTCGATGGCGACCCGGCCTCTCTACACCCCTCTCCATAAACGGCAATATATAATTAATGTCTCGGCGAGGAATACCACGACGGAATAAAGGTTCTATGAATTTAGTCTCGTTTCTGTAATTGTTGTCACTTCAAGGTCGACCTGAAACCGCCACACCGCTCCCGAGAAACTGCGCAGCGTCATGGACAACTTGATAGTGGACAAGGCTACGGCCGCGATCAAGGCCGCTGATTTGACACCCACTGAACACTTGATGCTCCTAGACTTTGTTAAGGAGGCATATGAATCTAGTCTGACTGCACGGGTAGTCCTCGACAGGATAGGTGATGGTGATAGGCCAGTGGAAGAGACTCTGCGTGTTCTCAAAGAGGACTGGCATGAGCTGGTAGCTGTCAGTTCGTATCTCCTTCCAATTCCTCAAGCCTGGGCAAGTACTAAATCATGCATAGTCTCTCGAGCAACTCCGATAGATGCTCCCCTCAGGGATCTAGTTTATCGCCGTGATCGGTCGAAGTGTCTTGTAACCCCATCCGACCGCCAACAGCTCGATGCGCCAGAACCAACGTTTATTATCCCGCCATCTCTAACAGATTTGGTAGGTGGCGATGAAACTAAGGTACTGTCTTTATTCCCACCGGCTGTGATATTTGACACTAAGTATTCTAATATAGCACGCATCAAAGTCGCTGCTGGATGCCTATATGACGCCGACGAGAGCTGCACGGCTACTTAGCATGGTATCAGACATGAGCGATACAGGAAGGCTTCAAAATGCGTTGCTTTTAACACCAAGTATTTTACAAGCCTTCCAGAATGGACATATCGATATCGGATCTCCGGGAGCGAAGAGTTGGAACGACATTGATGAGGATTCTGGAAGAGATGATTTAAAATCCGAGGTGAGCATATCCACCCCATAACCGCACATTGCCATTAGCCGTTACTCATTATACTAATTAGTATATTGTTATGCCCATATGTCCGGAAAATTATAAGGATATTGTTCTCGCGGAAAGGACCCCATTCGAGTACAAAATGGTCTCTATAGAGACCAAGGACCCAAAGGAACTCCCTCTTCCAAGCCCTTTCTCCTTAAAACGCATTTCAAGTTTGCCAATGCCCTTCATAGATTCTATGTCGAGGAGCGCATAGCTAAAGGTTGGGGCCCTCTACAATCTTCAAGTTAGTACATCGTTTCTCCTCGGCCGCATACCACATAATAACTCTCCTCTCCCAGCATTTTTCAGTCGAACCACGCAACGCATCGTTCGCACGATCTGGCTCCTCGTACCCAAATTTATCCGCGTCGCCTACTATACCCATACCCTCAAAAAATGGAAGAAAGAATACGGCGACCAGTTCGCCTACCACTCCTACAACTTCCCCTTCGGCTTAAACGCAACGTGCAACTTCTACAGCCACTTCAACGAGCCCGTCGCCCTCCGCCTCGTCGAGCGCTTTGCCCCCTCCATCCCCGCACCCCTCCTCATAGACACCTTCCGCTACGACTCCCTCGACTGGTTCATCTCCACCAACCTCCCCGGCGACTTCGTCCGCAGGAACATCTACCACATGTCCTACGCCGAGCGCGACCAGCTCGCTGCCGACCTCTCCAACGTCATCGCACAGATGCACAAGATACCCAATCCCTCGCCATACCGCTTTGCCAGCGTCAGCGGCGGACCCATTCACGACTTTCGCATCGACTCTTGGGGTATTGGCCCGTTTAACGACGAGGCGATCTGAATTTCCACATGGCTGGCGGGAACTCGCCGAGGGGGGACTTTATACGAGAGTAGCTAAAGATCGCTGTGCTCAGTGCGTTTTCGCGCACGCATGATTCGGTGTTCACTCATGGGGGACTGGTCGGTCAACACATACTTATGGATGGAGGGAAATTGTCGGGGATTTTGAATTGGCGGGAGGCGGCGTTTATGCCGACGTACTGGGAGAGCGCGAAGGTGATGGAGGCGACATGGAATGATGAGGAGAGGGTGATTTATAAGAAGGTGTGGGGGGATGAGTTTGAGGAGGAGTTAAAGGCGGAGCAGTGGCTTCAGGACGTATTTCCGTTAGGAGGCGGAGGTTATGATAGGTGAGATTCCCTACTTCCGCGGCCCGACTTCGTATGCCATGATGTTCTAATTGTTAGCCTAGCAATGGTAAACAAAGATAATACTAAGGGCATTGCTTGGTGTCTGTATTCCCCGGGGATATTGAGAGAGCCACTGCATGCGAAGGCACGTCTTTCTGCGATCTAGATACATTGTCATCAAGATATTTCACCGACAATTATAATCTCTCAAAGCACGGAGTTCACGGGCGGTTCAAGACCCCACATGAAAATCAAAGAAGAGTATCGTCTATCTGGCCAGAATGTTTTTATTGTTACTACTATATAAGTGTGTCGAATACTATCTCCAACTTTATATCATACTCCTCTCCAAATGTTCATTTATCATTGCATTACAAAACCCTCCCTTTAACCGAGAGCAATCTTCTTCAGCTGGTCCAAGCTGCCGTTGAAAACATCAGAGTCACCACCGTACTTGTAGGCATCGTTGTTTTGCCAGAAGGTCTGGAAAGACCATCCCGCGGGCATGGTGCCGGGGGAGGTGCTGTATCTGGCCAGCACAAGCGGGCAGGTGCTGCCGAACGCAGCGCTGTTGCCCGTGCAGGTCTTCCACCAATCGGTGGTGGTGTAGATGAGCGGGTACACGCCAGTCTTGGTGTGGTAGGTGTTGACGAAGTCGTGGATCCAGCTCACCATTGCGGCGGCGGAGAGGCCGTAGCAGGTGGCGCCAGAGGGGTTGTACTCGATGTCGAGCATACCGGGGAGGGTGATGCCGTCCTTGGACCAGCCGCCACCGTGGGCAAGGAAGTAGTTGGCCTGGGCGGCGCCGGAGGAGGAGGCGGGCTGGGCAAAGTGGTAACCACCGCGGATGAGGCCAGCCTTGGTGGCACCATTGTACTGGGAGGAGAAGGAGGAGGAGGTGAAGCTAGTGCCCTCAGTGGCCTGGTGGGGTTCAATCAGTTATTGTGGTTCTGTCATGTGGGTGGTGGGGGAAGTCTCACCTTGATCATAACAAAGCGGGCTCCGCTGGCGTAGGCACCTGCGAAGTCGACAGTGGGCTGGTAGCCGGAGATGTCGAAACCTTGGACGGTAGCGCGCTTCTCGATCTCCGCGGTGGGAGAGGCAGCGGCAAAGCCGAGGATGGCAGCGACAATGGTGGCAGAGAACTTCATGTTTGCGACCTGCTTCAAATTGTGGATACAAGAGAGAAGGACTGAAGAACCATAGCTGGGGGAACAAGAAGCTTATATATTATGCTGATCCGCGGGCAGGAAGTCACCGAATTCAGGGGATAATGCCCCGAACGCCCATACTCTAACCTTGTGTCCATAAGCTTGTCCATAAGCTTGCAGATACCCCAGCACATGGCGCGGATCAATACCACCTCCCGCTGCTTCATCTCCACAACGCCCCCCTTGGCAGCTGTCGATTCGCCTACTTCAGCCCCAGCTATCCTTGCGCGCGTCGATCGGCACTGCCCACGCCGATCTCTCGCTGCTTCATCTCCACAACGCCCCCCTTGGCAGCTGTCGATTCGCCTACTTCAGCCCCAGCTATCCTTGCGCGCGTCGATCGGCACTGCCCCCGCCGATCTCTCGCTTGCCAGACACAGGTTGTGGAAGGTGGATAAGGCACCCACGCCCACATGCCATAGGACGGCGTCGGCGCAAGGCATACAGCATGTTGAGGTCGGACTATCATGACATATCTAGCGTACAGTTCGGTGCATAGTAAAAGAAAAGTCGCCGGAAAACCGGCAGAGGCCCTACTTACTTGTAGACGTGAGCGAGGTCGTAGATTTCATTGGCAGACTGCCAAGTTATCCTCTCCATCATTGAGTGCATCGTTACATCACAGCGTCGGTGTGGCTTGCGGCGAGGCGTTCTTTAATTATAGATTCCAAGTTGTGTTCCTGAATGGAAACAGAAGATCACTGCGGGGAAGCCAAGACCGTAAGACGGGCATTCGATCATGCCGCCCCTCAGGTTCTGGGCCGCCGCTGTCTTGATGCTTGGTATGTTCAATTGGGTGAGATGGTCGATTCAAGCATTTGCGACGTTTCGGGAAAGCGGAAGGCACCAAGCCATCGGCAGTTAAAGAGGGGCGGTTTGGTGGCTGTTATGGTGTTGTTTGTCTCTTGGAAGAAAGGGCGAATGTCGATGGCTGCTGAAGAATTGCACGTGATGAAGATTCAGCTGGGGAGAAGATGCTCGAAGCCTGAAGCCATCACAATAGAATGCCACGTAGAGAAAGAACCATTCTTCATTATTTGTAAAGTCCATAAGGTAAACAGCGTCAGACGTTGTGATGAATTGAAGGTATTCACGTGTTGAGGATTAGCCGCGTCCCACGCCCATTGCGCGCCTACCATCGCGGCTAAGCGAATATCAAAGGTCGCTCCTCCTTACAAAACACCACCAACAATACTTTCACTGTTATTCCTACCTCTCAACAGGCGAAACAAAGAAAAAAAATATCAAGAACAAAGAACAAACCCATCAATAACACAATGTACAATGATCGGGACCATTTTTTGACCATTCAGAGTGAAAAATAAAAAAGATAATGGTCATCACTTGACCGAGTAGGTACTCTACTGCTAGGTCACTGTACTTGAAGTGGAGACCTTGAGGGCGACACAGATCCTATCAATCTGACGTGTACAGTACGTCGTTCCGCTAACAGGCCAGGCCACAGTCCTCACACTGTTGGAGGAAAATGAACAATTTGGGGTTATATGGGGGGTTGGTGACGCTAGAAGTACAAGTGCTGAGAATCACAGCAAATTCTATATGGGATTCCCAACTTCAATACTTTAGTACAGAACAAATGTACTGTTTTTACCTTTCCTCCACCTTCCCTGCACAATCATTCATTGGCATTGTCCATCAATACACAATAAAGCATCCTATTTCTTCCATGGATATAACAACACCAATTCAGATCTTTGACGCGTCTTGTTACGTGTTGAATACTCTCTTATAACATTCTCATCACGATGCCAAGACATTTCTCATATTCTCAATCCTACACACGTGACATTGAGACATTTATCTCCCCATTGGCCGGAGATACTACGGCTTACATCTTAAATCCAGAATGCAACAGATCGTCATTTCACAGTCGTCGTTGTCAGACATCTGCCTGGTACTTGAGTTATGCCTCTGATTGCCGTGCTTACGCAGTTTGCTTACTGAAATATAGATATTCCCCCGTCCCTCCCCCACAACCTCACAACTTCAAAAACGCCAACCTCCAGCCCCATATACAACCCCTGCAGCCCTATTCAGAACCTAGCCATGCACCTCATTCTCACCGGCGCCACTGGCCTTGTCGGCACTGCCGCCCTGCACCACTTACTCTCGGCTCCCAAAGTTACCAAGGTCACCATCCTCTCCCGCCGCCCCGTTCCCCTCGCCGCCAACAACCCAAAGGTGACAACCATCATTCACAAGGACTATACTTCGTACCCACCCGCGCTGCTGGCAGAACTTGAAGGTGCACAGGCATGCATCTGGGCGCTGGGTGTGTCGATTAATGATGTCTCAAAGGAGTTCGTGTCCATTCCCGCGTCTATGCAACGTGGTGGGGCGGTAAGCTAATCTGGTGGCGCCGTAGGGAGTACGAGAAGATCACCGTCGATTACCCACTCGCGGCTGCGAAGGCGTTTTCAGGGCTGCATGACCCATTCACCTTTGTTTACGTTTCTGGTACGTCTCCCCACTGACACCTCTTGGCCGTGAATAGTAAGCAGTTAACACCTCCCAGGCGAAGGTGCAGCCGTAACCCCTACACGCTCTACCCCCAACTACGGTCTCGCCAAGGGCCGCGCTGAAGCTGCCCTCCTCGCCCTACACAAAAACACCCCATCTCTCCGCCCGTACTCGGTGCGTCCCGGCTATGTTGATCCCAGCGGACACCCGGCGCAGTCGTATATGCCAACGAAGAAGCTTTGGATGAGGGGACTGGAGTCAGTCGTGGGGCCACCACTGAGGTGGTTCTGGAGTGGCATGGTGAGTCCGACGGCGGAGTTGGGTGGAGTGTTGACGGAGCTTGCGGTTGGAGGGGGAGAGAAGTTTGATGAGAAGGAGAAGGGGGTCGAGGAGGAGGGGAGAGTGTTGGGTAATGTGTGGCTGAGGAAGCTGGGCGCTGAGAAGGTGGCGGGGAGTGAGTAAACTTATGGAACTACGGAGAGAGGTGTCAAGCAAGTGGAGAAGCTAGGACTGACAGTCATAGCACTGAGTGATTGAGAGCGTTTGCTTTACTTTGCAGTTGCTATATCCAACGTTGCAACGTATAGTCCCTCTTCAGATGCTGTTTACGTGAACCGACTATGCCACGTCTCCTCTCCTTGACTACCTCAACACCGGCGTTAATTTAACATGCAGTTGTCCTTTCTCCCACAGCGAAAATATCTCCTGGTCCGCCCAGTTTTCACTCTCAGGTGCTAGCTCCAGGTCGAAATTCCACAGGACCCGTGCGAGGATGAGGCGCATCTCGGCGTAAGCGAGACTATCAATAGTTAGCAAGTCGACTTCGATATTTGGCAGCACGATCATTCCGATCCAGGCATGAGAGAGGTCGAACTTACTTCTTGCCGACGCAATTTCTGGGCCCGAGACTGAACGGCTGCAGCGCTTTCTTATTGTCCGAAGCAAAGCGCGGGTCATCGAGGAATCGTTCTGGGATGAACGAGTTGGGCTCCCGGAAGTTGGCCTCCGAGTGGTAGGTAGACCAGTTGTTCACCGATACCGCGGTCTAATTCGCAAGCAGTTAGCTATCAGTACGTTTGGGGGTGAACAATGGAGTCCACCACATACTCCTCCTGGAACCCATCGGTCGCAAATAACATCACCATCTGCTGGAACGCGGCGTGGCATTCCCGTTGGTACAGGCGGATACATGCGCATCGACTCATCCAACACTGCCAACATGTACTCAAGCCCATTCACTCCAGCAAAATCAATATCTTCCTCTTTCTTAAACGTTCCCCTAATCTCTTTCAGTAGCTTCTCCATTACATTCGGGTTCTTCAGCAGATGAAATGTCGCGCCTGACAACAGCGTCGCCGTGGTCTCCGATCCGGCAACTATCAGCAGGGCAGACGTAGTTATAATCTCCGGAACTATCATCCCCTTCTCATCGTTGTGGCGGAGGATGTGGCTCATGAAGTCCGGCCTACTAGTTCCCTGCTCAAGGCGTTTCATAACCTTCCGCTTCGTCAACTCTATACTCTCCGTCCTACTCTTCAGCAGCTTCTTCGGAACCAACAACGCCATCATCCATTTAATACCATAGCGCTTTAGTGAGCTGACAAAGGCCCCAGCTTTGATGCTGGTGAAGAGCATGCTGATCCACGGGTGGTACTGGCAGGCTTCCAGGCACCCAAAGGACTCTCCGAATGCAAGGTCTCCAATCAGGTCAAAGGTCGTCCAGTTGTACCAAGCCACCATATCAAGGGGCCTGCCATCTGCGCGCTCACGCAGGCGCTGGATTAGCAGGTCAACGTACCCCGTGATCAGCGGCTCCTGCTCGCGCAGAGCTTTGTCAGAGAAGGCGTGGGAAATCAGCCGGCGCTGGCGTGAGTGGTCAGCACGGTTGGCCGTTATGATACTATCATAGCCGGTGGTAGGGCGGTTGTAGAAGGTCATGTCCTTTTCCATGGGAGCGTGGCCCTGGCGGTGGCCGTATATATCCTTCCAGGCGCCAGCGTTGATGAAGGAGAGCTCGTCGGGGGCGGTGCGAACTACATCGCCATACTTCTTGTGGAGCTCGTGACATCTGTAGGGAAGTTGGCCGGTGAGGTTATAATAGACAAAGGTGAGGCGTGTGGCGGCGTGCAATTTGGGGCCGGGGTAGGATGCGAGAGGGTGGAAGTAGATGTTGTATATTATATTGTAAGATGCCAAGAGGACAGTCTGATGAGAATTAGACAAAGTCCTATGCCACAACTCTTTGCATCAACCTACCAATACAGCAAATCCAGCCGGGACGAGGGCGTATAGTGGGGGGATATCCATGTTGAAGACATCGAATTGAGGCGCCATGACGTCTAATCTTAACCCCAACAGTAGATTATAATTTTAGGCTCTTGCACAAACCTAGATATTAAAGCATAAATAATGCAAGATCCAAGATGATCAAGCTTGCAAGACTCTGGGCAAGTGGCTAGACATATATAGCTTCGAGGGCCAGCTTATGCAAAGTCGGTCGGAAACTCGTTTCCCCGCAAAGCAAGGGGAGCTGATGTCGGTACATGGTTAAATGCCTGCTTCGCGCCAGCGCTCTAGATGTAAACCTGATGCTTTTCGGCGATCTCTGCACAAAATATCGATTTGCACAAATGCATAATTTTAAGCTGCTGACCATAATATATGCTGTAGCTCCCAGAGTGAGTGAGGTCGGAAGATCGGCCACAAGCATGTGGGGTAACCCCTCATTGTGCCACGTACTTGCAGGTCCGGCACTTGCTAGATTATATTGCTGTATCACAATATGCATTTTAATGTATGCACAAACACCAGGCTCGCAAATGCCTTTCTTTTGAGTGGTTTGAACAAACCAAGATCGCTTTATAGATTGGCTAGCTAACGCATGTATAATTAGTCGACTAGCCAAGCTTGGACTCTTATGCATATACGTTACAGATATAGGGCAGGCATGGCCATCGTGGCTCGGGGTCAGCTAAAAGCGACGAGAAAGGCCGAGATAGCAGGTAAGCTGAGATGAGAAGTAAGCTGAGACGAGACGAAATCTCAGACGAGATGAAAGCTGAGATGTGAGATGACAGGTGAGTTGAGATGATACGACGGAAGATATATGAATGACCGCCGATATAAAGAACGCTCAGCGCGCATTCGACAAATACGTAAAACGTGCTTACATTGGCTTGAAAAACCTCAGGCGCCGGCCAGTTTTATCTGTCGCTTCGTTCTCCATCTCTGATGAGATGGAGGATACGGCAAGGGGTCAGACATCGCGTAAATTCCTATTTCCGACGGCGAGGACTATCCATGGGTCCCCCGGAGTGTCCATGGAGAGTCCATGGCATAGGCTTTGTTGAGAGCATAACGAACATCAAGTGGAATAACGAGTTATGCCCACTTTCTTTTATTGATCCTCTAGCCAAGGCAAGGGAGCGAGCTGCGACGACAAGAAAGCTGCATCAACAAGTAAACATGGTTTGCAAGATCAGAATACAATTTGTCTCTATCAACTAAGGTACATCCATTGACAAGACTCAAGCATCAGAATGACATGGCATCCAAGCAGTTCCACCCCACTGCCCGATCCCCCTACCATCCTGCGCTTGCCAAATTCCAAACTCACAGTTTCTCATCTAATCTCTATCCTCCATCCGTCTCTCATCTCATCCCCAACTCTCCTCCATCATATCACACCACTTCCAACCCAGCGAGCGAAGCCCATCTACGCCTTAAGTCCTGCAGCAGCAGCGCTTCTTGCCCCAGTTGCAGTCCGTCGACTGCAAGCTGGCGAACTTATACGGCTTGCAGTAGGCCTCGCACTTTCCGCCCCAGTTCCATTTGCAGAGGCTGCTGTTCCAGCAGCCGGCGCGCTCCTCGAGGGCGTTGGGGGCCGGTGCGGATTGATCGGCGGCTGGGGCGGCGAGGGCGCCGGTCGCGGCGGCGGCGGCGAGGAGGATGATGTTGAACTTCATTTTGAGGTTTTGGTGGTTGGTGGAAGTTGGAAAGGAGGAAGTGAGATTGTTGTAGGTTGGAAAGTTGGAAAGTTGCTTGTGGTTGCTTGTTGGATGAGGAGACTGATGCTGTTGATGCCTCCATTACTTCGGGGTAAGAGGCCATATTTATATTCATCTCTGTCCATCTATCCACCTGCCCAACTCAAGTTCTCCACGCAAGGGAAATATCTCAAGCTGCACATTCTGCCTCGCGAAGCTGTCCGTTATGCCCGTCTTACGGTCTCACGGTGTCTCACCCTGCTGTCGCCTGGCACATTGTCGCTGCCAAGTTGCGCAGCTGAGCACAATATGCCACAACGTATGGAGTTGTTCCACACGACACACCAACAGCCAAGAAATTGTCTCTGGATCCTCACTGTGTTTCTCCTGCCCCAAGAGAATGTTTACCAGCGATCTCTGGCAGACTACCCCACATTCTCACCGGTGAGGCTGACGGAGCAAATGCCCGTGCCAATCGCTGGCCATCTGCCATCTGCAAGAAATCGATCAGCCCGCGCCCAGCCGCATCGCCCTTACCTGAAGCTGCAATGGGAGGCGTAATTAGAAACTCTAATTCTTGGCGGTGGGCGTGACAGGCACCGACTGGTGTGGAGGTGGCGGCGGGGGGCTTGGTAGGGAGCTGGGGGAAGGCGCAGTGAGATTTAGCTTGGTTCAGCCCTGGGGATCGGCAGGAGAGCGCCGCATGGGGTGCTAATATCGTCGACGATGACAGCTGTCTGACGTCTGACTGATGGACGGGATCATCATTTTGGCCGATCGACTGGAATAGAGTGAGATGCTAGAGCTTCGTTGCAGTTGGAGATGCACGGTTATTTTTTGTGGTTGAGATTCTCCAAATATATCCTCAGAATGAGCTATAGTATCACGTGCCAAGGTACAGTGTCGCTCAAGAATTGACAGGTACAGTTGAGATTGTGAGTATCTACTTCATTCGCTATGGTCCTGAGTAATTGAGAGATATTCTTTTATTTGTAGTTACTATGATTCCCCAGGAAAATGAGGCCTAAGGTCTGTTCCTAGTCTTTTGGTGGTGCTACTATGATGATTACCAACGAACTGTCCAAAGAGGAATCTCATAATTATACAGCTCGACGCGTCCTTTTTTTATGACGCTCATCTGTATTGAGAACTGGGTATATTCTTTAATATTTACATAGCCAGTGATTATCTGATCATTTCTTTCCTTCGATAGTCACATATATAACAGAGTTTGGCAATAGTTTTCTAATTCAATTTCCCAGGAATAAATTTAATTCCACAAGTCAAATTTTTTAATATCGTGCATTATTTACAGCTCAAATGTGAATCCCAACCCCCTCTACACCCCTTCCACCACAACAGACTCGATAACAGACATCAATAACACATGCACGATAGATAGCCAGCTAGTCAGTCACTCACCAGCCTAGCCTTCTAGCTGATTGATTGCATTGCCCTCATACACGTGCAAAATCTTAAAGAGATGATACAAAGCCTCCAATCTCTCAAAAAAGAAGTGAAAATCTATTATTAACCCGTTAAAAATACCTATATTTAATTCAAACTTTGCACTTTGCACTTTGCACTTTGCTTCTCTCTCACTCTCTCTCATTCTATCCCCATCCCCATGCCATCCATTCCAT
>JPJU01001266.1:0-13864 GCA_000750735.1 Pseudogymnoascus sp. VKM F-4246
GGTTAGAGGGCCGGATGGAGATGGAGATGGAGGTGAGGGGACGCACTGATGGAGAATGGGGAGCTCTGCGGATGGGTGTTAGTGGTTGGAAGCTTGATTGATGTTGGGTTGGGGAGAGAGGTGGTGAGGCTTACCATGACTCTGAGATGTGTGGGCTACACAGTTGGCTGGGAGTGTGTATTTATATCGGTGTATGAGAGTGTCGTTGAAATAAGTGTCGTCGTGATGCTTTCAATGTGGAGATGGTGGTGGTGGTGGTGGTTTGGCTGGGCTTATGGAGTAATTCGCAAGGTAGACACGGCTACGCGTAGTTACTGAGCTTGAGCTGCGTTACGGTTCGAGCTTGGACTGGATGCGAGCGAGCCTCACCCCAAAAAAGCTCGGACCAATTAGGTGGACGGTTACGTTTACACAGTTACTTGTGGGGGCAGGCAGGCATGCGCTTCAAGAGGCAACACATTTCCTTTGTAGAGAGTTCTAGGATTTCCCTTTTTCTTAACTTCAGTTTAAACTACGAGTTTCCGCTTTGTTAAATCTTTTCAGCCTCCTCATTTTCCTATGACCCGGCATTATTGCGCTCGCATACCGACATCGATTACAAGTTCTGTTGGTGATTCGCAGGTTTGAACGGGTTCATTGAATCACCCCGCGATGATTGCTTGATAATAAGAATTCCAACGAATCCTACGGAAATCACCCGCCACAAGAGGCCACGAACCCTCCTTGACCTTCACGCATTTGCATATATGAGAATCGCGTTATTTAGCAGCATATCTACTTGCATCAGCCCTTAAACAGGCCCCAATACAGCCCAGTCCCCCCGCCCATTTATACACGACCTAAACTACCCAGGGTCCGAGAGACAGCTTCGCAGCCATGGTAGCCCATGTTGTGGTGACGGATACTGGCCTCCAACGGTATCAAATCAAGGTCGTCCCCGAGACACACATGAGCGATGTCAGAAACCAGGCTTGCACAAGGTCCAAGTTCGACCCCAGCAACTACGGGTTGAAGTAAGTTGAGGTCCATCCCATGCGCTAGGCTGCAGGTTGCTAACTGTATACCAGACATAACAACAAACCAGTTGACCTCTCACGAACGTTCAGACAATCAGGTCTCTCTTCCGGCGCGAAACTCGAGCTCGTCGTTGCATCAAAGTCTCCATCAGCCGTCGCAGTAGCACTACAACTCCCCGATGGCACTCGCCACACGGATCGATTCCCAAGCAACACAACGCTGTGGCTTATACTGCGGAAGTTCGAGGCGAGCGATACCAAGAACCTCAACTTCACAGCTAGGAGCGTAGCGGACACAGCGGCGCGCTCGAGCGGCAAGATCTTCTACGAGATGCCGGTGCTGAATGTTATGAATAGGGAGTTTGGCACGTTTGTGGACTTGCAGAAGACTTTGTCACAGATAGGGATTAGCAGCGGATCTATCTTATTACGCTTGAGCTATCGGCAGACGGAGACGCCGCTGGAAGTTGCGACGGCAGAGATAGGGCAGTACTTCAAGGAAGTCGAGGAAGTCGCCCAAAGCACTGGAGCGAATGCAGCCACTACTTCGACGGACAAGCAGGTTCCTGCTGCAGATGGCACTATCACCGAGCAGATCGCCAAGGTCGAGGAGCCTGTTGTGCAATCATCATCTAGTTCAGCCTCTATCCCAACAAAACCAGCGGAGACCTCAGTGCCTGATGAGGGCGTTGCTGGGCCAGGACAGCGTATGATTTCGGTCTTCTCCGCTCCGACGTCAACCGTTCCTCGAGCAGCGCAACAGGAGTTCAACGACTCTGATTATGAGCCCAGTGTTGCCGATGCCAAGTTGCATCAATCTCGCCTCTTAAATAGGACACAAAACAAGAGACTCCTATCTGATGCAGAACAGGAAGCTCTGCAGCGAGAGAGGGAGGCTAAGAAATCTTCTGTTGTAGAGACAAGGGTGAAGGTCCGATTCCCTGATCAAACAACTGTTCAGTTCCCCGTCACTGCAGCGGAAACCGGGGCAAAGATGCTGGAGTTTGTTAGGGGCCTTATTGTTGCAGGGGATCAGCCATTCTCCTTGATATATAAGGACTCTAAGGGCCAGATCCATAATGTGCCTGAGAGCAGCACAGTGCGTCTGATCAAGGACCTAGGGTTCGAAGGGCCGACACTGGTTACATTTACTTGGAAGGATGAGGCGAGTGACGATGCAAGAAAGTGGCCCATACTCCAGCAGAAGTATGCTACCCAAGCAAAGCCTGTGCAAGTACCAGAACTGCCGAAGGCACAGGAGGGCGAGGGTGGCGCTGCACCAAAGCCCAAAGAGCAGAAGAAGGCTAGCAGTGGAAAGTCTACTGAAGACAAGCTCAAGGGCTTCCTCAAGGGCCTGAGTAAGAAATAAATGCGCAACAGGACAGATGATGATGGTATGATACACGGTTGTACCACGGCGCTTTCAAGGAATTGCATTGGCATTAGTCAAATAGGCTCATAGCGAGGCGTTTCAGAGGTATTTAATATTAGTATGAGTTGAAATGTCACAAATTCACCTGATCACGCATCACTCTCCATCCATAAAAAACCCTTTCAGTTGGTATCAAGTAGTGATTTCATTGCCCGAAGCCTCGGTCGAGTTGCCAGCTATATATGGTCCGGCTTTTTACTCTCGCAGAGATTGTTCATCCAGCCAATGCATTGGCGCCCATTTGTTACACCATCACTCCCTTGCCCCAAAAACTATCCCAAACGCATACGCGATGCATTTAGTGACCGGTACGGCGGGACTCGGCGATGACACCCTGGAGCTCATCGACCTTGGCCTTAGCACGGCCGAACGTACCGAGACGCTTCTTTGCCAGCTTACGGGCACGCTTGTCCTTGCTGTTGCGGAGGAGTTCGATAACGCGGCGCTCGTATGGGGCGAGGCTAAAAACAGAAAAAGTTAGAAAAATTTGCGTCGTAGGTCAATGGAGCGGCGGCGCATACCCAGAAACCTCCTTGACGATCTCGCGGACGAAAGCGGTGCGCTTGCTCAAGTGACCCTTGGTCTTGGATGGCTTCGCGCGGACAGCACGGCGCTCGGTGATCTATTATTCGCATGATATGTTAGCCAGGTCGGTCCATCGCCTTCCTGTTCAGAAAGGGATCCTCCAAGAGGTGAGACGTACGTGGCCCTTGTTAGGTCCGACGGCAATGCCGCTGCGTGGGGTCTCTCTGGCCATCTTGACGGAGGTGTTGGTCGAGATGTCTGGTCGATGTTGTCGTGGATGGGTCGTGAGAGTCGTTAAAAGTTCGAGAAAGCGAATTTCGACTGTGTGCGCTCGCTTCGAGCGAAATGTGGGTCACGTGGCGCGCGGTTGGGTGGTCCGTGCCAAATGGACCAATTAGCGCTGTTTGCCGGTGCATGAAGCCACGATGGGGCAGAAAAGTTTAAATGTGGCTCACCGCCTACCATGGAGGGGTACCTTGACAGCGACATCAGGGTCTCTGTTTGCTCCTTAAGGGACGCTTACCTCGAATCTATCTGCCTTTGGTTCCTGTCTCTCCAAATCTTTGGCTTGGTTCTTACTCTTATCTGAACTTCTCACCAGATTTCGCCTTAGAAAGCCGCACAATGTCTGCGCTTCAGGCTATCAAGTATACGCGGGGCAAGTTGGAGGTGCTCGACCAACTGAGGTTGCCACATGAGTCTGTCTACGATGACGTCTCAACTTGTGAACAGGCTTTTGATTGTATCAAGTCTATGCGTGTTAGAGGTATATCTGGACAACCTAGCATTGGAGATATTCAAACTGATTGCATTAGGTGCACCGGCAATCGCAATCGTAGCCGCCCTGGCATTGGCAGTTGAGTTGGCGAACGCAGATCTCAGTAAGTTTCCTCAGCTTCGTATATATTTTCATACTCACCTCTTTTAGATCAATCATCCGTCGATGGTCAACTGAAATATGTTCACGACAGGCTGGATTACCTCATGGGGAGTAGGCCAACTGCCGTGGACCTCTCAAACGCCATTAGACTCCTGAAGATGACTGTCAACGCAGCGGCAATCGCGGAAGCAGATGAAACTGCGAATAAGACCGCGAAGCCAGATGCTGCTTTGATCAGGGAAGCATATATAAAAGCCGCGGAGAAGATTCTGGAGGATGACCTTCAAACGAATCTCGCAATTGGAAGGTACGGTGCTGAGTATCTCAGACGTCAGCAACTCCCCGTCCTATCACCAGACGACGACGCCGACGACCTCCGCTACTTCACCACCAGCCCTCCAGGAACCCAAGGAGCCCCCGACAGGACCTACAGAAAGCTCAGTGTCCTCACCCACTGCAACACCGGCTCTCTCGCCACCTCCGGCCACGGCACAGCCCTCGGTATAATCCGCAGCCTCCACAAGATGAACTACCTCGACCACGCCTACTGCACCGAGACGCGCCCCTACAACCAAGGTGCGCGCCTCACGGCCTTCGAGCTCGTCTACGAGAAGATTCCCTCCACCCTCATAACCGACTCCATGGCCGGCGCTCTCTTCGCGCGCCTCAAGACCGAGAAGAACATCGCCGCCGTGATTGTAGGCGCCGACCGCGTCGCCCGCAACGGCGACACCGCAAACAAGATCGGCACGTACTCGCTCGCCGTCCTCGCCAAGTTCCACGGCGTGAAATTCATCGTCGCTGCCCCAACAACCAGTATCGATCTCGAAACCGTGACGGGCGCCGATATCGTCATCGAGGATCGCCCGCAGAAGGAACTCACCCAGATCAGCGGCGCGGTGGTGGATAAGGAGGGGAATGTGGATGTCAGTGATACGCGCCGCGTCGCTGTTGCTCATCAGGGGATTGATGTCTGGAATCCCTCGTTCGACGTCACACCGCATGCGTTGATCGATGCGATTATCACCGAGAAGGGAGAGGTGGTGAGGTCGGCGAATGGCACGTTCAACTTCCAGCATATCATGCCGGCGAGGTGGAAGCAGCAGGTTGAGAAGACGGAGCCGGTGGATGTTTCGGCGTTGTCGGGGAAGGCGTCGGTGGCGGACTCGGAGGATGGGACGCAGTTCAAGCTGGAGCTTGTGTGAGGGGTGCTTGGTGGCTGTACGGGGCGTGGGATCAACTATGAGGTGTTTTGGGGTTGGGGCGGGGTGTCAGGACTTCAACGTTCATGGCTGATGATATGAGGGTTTGAACGACGAAGAGCGTATTATGGCTTTAGGCTTGGTAGACAAATAGACTACTTAATTTCAGAGATCTTCTTTCTCATCTCCCAGTTGCGAGAATATAGACAGATATAAACAGGTTTATTGATTAATACCCAACAGCAATATGTAGCAAAGCTATCGAGCTTTCTATACTCTTCATGCTCACTCCAGGAGCCTCGTACACAAATGCTAATTAACACCCCTTTACTCAAACAAACACCCCCCTGGATTACAATCCAACAAGTAAAAATCCAGAGTACGCCACTCCAACACGGAGGATCCAGACACCATGCCCACGCTATGCAGAAAGACGAAAAACAACACTCAATCACACCACGCCAGGCTCTCTCCACTAAGAATGCTCTTCAATATCACCGCGCCAACACCACCCTCAACCGCCCTCTCAATCTCCTGCTCGCCCACACAACTCCCCACCCTCTTCTCATCACCACTTCCAACCCCGCCACCAAACCCAACTTTTCTTCCCCGCTTCGTCGGCGTATGCGCCATCACGAAACTCCCCGTTCGTCCATCCACTCCACTCACAAGCGAGAGCGTCTCCAAGCTGCCGACCACGTCGCGGAACTCGGTCGAGGTGAGTGGCTGCAGTAGCGAATCTGCACGGCAGAGGTGGCAGTACGTGTCGTAGAGCTGCTTGATGGTCGGCGCGGCATTGGCCATCTTGGACGGCGTGGCCATGATGTTAGCAGCTGCGGCGCGCTTGCGGCGCTCGAGCGCGACGAGGGCGCAGAGTGCGGCTTTCTGCTGGAGGTTGAGCGTCTTGAGGCGCGTGGAGACGCCGTTGGAGAAGGCAGCTGCGGTGACCTTGTTGAGGTGCGCGATGCTTGCTCGTGGGGCGGTCTCGACGGTCAGCTTGGCGAGGGAGTCGGCTACCATGCTTGATACGTGACGGGGGCTCTTTGCTGGAGATGGCATAGCCGCGGGTGAGGAGAGATTCGGGTTCTCGGCGAGGATTTTCTTGGATGGCGAGTCAGGGATGGGCACGAGAGAGGCTTGGTGCTTGACTTTGGTTTCAGTCTCGATGAGGTCCACGGCGCGGCGGCAGATATCGAATGCTTTTCGGAGGTCGCCGGTCTGTGCAGACACCTTGCGGGAGCATAGCTCAATGGCTGCTGGGTGTAAGAAAGGGATGAAGTCGGGAGTTGCGCTTCCAGCAGGGATGAGGCTCTTCAGGCGGGTGGTAATAATAGATTTGATTTGAGCGGCGGTGTAGGGAAGGAATGGGAGGAGGTTAGGCTTGAGGTTGCGTGCCTTGAGACGTGGGAGGAAGCGATCGGTAAGATCTAGCGCGTTGGCAATGCCGACCAGGATGAGGTGGGACGAAGGCTGGAGGGCCCACTCGAATAGTTTGTACATGCACTCCAAGTCGAGCGTGACGACATGGTCAATCTCGTCAAGAGTGATGAGATACATGTTGTTTGTCGGCTTGCGAGGTGCAAACATGCCTTGGAGAGTCTGCAGTTCCTCGCCTTCAATGACTTCGATTGGGCCACAAAGTGACTCCAGAAGGACGCAGTACAGGTCCTTGGAAGACTTCATCGACATACAGTTGACATATGCCTTCTTGACGACTTCGGTCGCTGGTATCTCGGCAATGACCTCGCTCACCATTGCGCTCTTGCCGGTTCCGGGAGGCCCACTGACATACGTGCAGCCACCAGTCGTGCTGCTAATCGAGGTATTGATGAAGCTGGAAAGCTCAAGGCGTTCTTCTTCGCGTCCAATGAGACGGCCGGGATCGCTGCTACGCGTGAAAAGTTGACGCGCCACATTATATATAGTTGAAGAGGATCCAGATGGAGTAGATGGGGTTCGAGGAGTGCGAGGAGTTGCTGCTGTGCCCGTAACCGTGACACGGTGCCTTGGTGTAGTGGGTAACTGCTTCGAAAGTGCATCTCTATGCCGAGGGGTTTGCGGCGTCTTAACCTGGATGACCTTTGCGTTTTCATCTGCGTCGACAGTCTTGACAGTGTTGAAATGCTTCTTTATTTGCGTTGGCTGTAGTGCAGCTCGCGTTGTTGCTCCACTGTGCTTGCCTGGCGAGGATTTTAAGGATACATCGGAGCTGACACTGCGCGCCTTGGCCCGGGTCTGTCGCGGTGCGAATGGGTCCTCGTTCTCATCAGAGTAGATAACAGTTGCTGCTTGCCTTTTCGGACGAGGAAGTGTCGCGGGAAGAGCTATGGAACCGGGTCAGTATGTTCATTGGGGGTGACTGACGGGTCGTTCTTACCAGCCTCGACGGAGCTGCGTGTGCGCTTGCCCAGTACTGAGGAAACCATGATTGAGGATTGACGGAAGGTGAGGGGGAGATGTTATACAGGTGGAGTTCGGATGTTGAGGAAGTTATGACTGAGGTGATGAGGAAGTGGAAGATGAAGGTGGAGGACATAAGCTCCTTCTCTGCATAGACGCGAAATACTGAGGTACAAATGGTGGTCTGGGCTTGGACGCGACTCGACGCGCCGAGACGCGTAAAGTGGTTAATTGGCGTTTTAGCGCGGAACGCCAGTCGCCAGTCACCCACCGCGTAGAACTCCGCGATAGAGGCCAAGGTCACGTGATCAGTACTGCCGACCCCATCAGTGTATTTACTTACTTTAGAGTACTCCATATGTTCCCGGCCCGATCCTCTCCCCTCCTACGCATTTTACAGATTGCAGTATTTTCTATTTATATTTATATTACCTGTTCGCGTACTATGTCTGTACTGCACTCTCATTCCTGGTTTTAACATGGCAATGCCTTGCTTCTTCAGATTCATTCTTCCACGGACCGGTACTGTACCCCGACGCCGATGAATGTGACGAGATGCATCATCCTTGTACGCACATCAGCTCCGTATTCGATAACCGCCGCAATGGCCCCCAACCGGCATCGAGCCCACACTATCTCGTCGATGCCCAGGCGCTTAGGCTCACAGGTGTTTCAATGAGCTATGCAGGGAGCCCAGCCATTGCCCCTCCAGGGAGCCAGTTATGCGGCAGTTTACGGTGTGCACCGCAACCCTAAGTCTTGCTGTGCCTCATGAACAACCCCTCAGTGCCATCAGTGGCCAGCGGCCAGCGGGGAGCGTCGTAAGCCTTTTCATACACTCTCTATCGTACTGAACTTCTTGCGCTCGCGCTCGCGCTCGCGCCGGCGCGTTGCATGCGGCAATTCAACCGCTCACCATCTAGCATTTTGCCATCTTGCACATCTTCATTTAATTTCGAGTTATCTAGCATTAATAGCTATTTAATAGCGGCAAAGCTACTCCATTCCACCTCAATCCCCTTGGCTGAGTATGGCATGTGCTCCTATACTTTGCATTACGCGCCGCCTTTCATGGGTGTGGCCTTGTAGCTTCAACCCCACTGGCTGAGCTGTAGCCGCCCAACCACATCTCCAATCACCACCAAGATCTGACCCCTCCAGCCCTCAACCCTCAACTGCATGTAATGACTGTTCGCCCCCAAATCCGAACATATTTGAAAAAAGTCTATTCTGTTTCATCTTCTGCACTCTACAAACACTGCGCGCCTGTCATCGCTGAGCTTCCTGCCCATCTTACCTTGTCGCGGGCCTCAACTTCGGTCGCAGAACGATTACTATACCTTCATACTCCGTATTCCCGCACTACTCAGATACCTCTCTGTCCGTTTTAGAATTGCCCTGCCGCAACAGATTCTTTGTTTGAGTGCGCGCCCTGCGTCTCTAGTGGCGCTGCTGTGAAAGCCGCAGTTCCCCGCACTTCAGTAACAATGGCCGCTCGCCAGGGACACGGTGATGACGAGCTGTACCTTGAAAGTCCAAGTGGTGGCGGAGATAGTCCAACTATTGAGCCTTTGAGAATCAGCAAGCCACCATCTACAAGTCCGCCTCGAGCTGGCTCGGCCGGTCCGAGTCACTACTACCCACCACCGCAGCAGTCGAAGCACTCTTTCCCGTTACCACCGGGAGCCTCGAGCTCTGCCGCGCCTTTACCATATCCGGATGATGAAGGGACGTTCCAATATCCCCGACCAGCGGAACAAAAAGTCTACCGTGCTCCCTACCCAGATGACGGCCGACAAAGTAACTCCCCGCATCAATCAACCACATCCCCACCACCAAGAACAAATTCCAACGACCAGAGCCGCCCAGCGAACCTCCAGACCTCTCTATACGACACAACTCCGAGAATAGGGGTTAGTCCTACAGACAAGAGGGGACCTCGTTTGGCAGAGAGACGAGGGGCAGCACCGAAGCCACTTCCAGAGTCGCCGGCCTCCGACGGCACAGAGGGACTCTTCGCAAGAGCACCCCAAAGGCCGCCCAACACGATGCCAGCACAGGGGCAATCATACCCACAGAACGAGGGGCTGATTGCACCCCAACCTACGAAGCTCGACCGCTTTGATTCGACCGCCTCCACAAATACCACAAGAGCTTCAAGAGGATCTCCAGCCCCACCAGAGACACCAATTGTAGGCCCGGGAGAGGCTGGAGGGAGCATTGAAGAGCGCTACGCTGCTGCAGGTATTTCTGGCACTGCGACTTTGAGCAGCCTCCAGGCTCAGAATGCTGCCGCGGCACAGCGTCGAAACCAGTATGCGCCTCCGCCGGTGCCCCAGATGCCCATGTCGCCAGCATTTTCTCCAGCTCCGCAGCAGCCACAGCAACCTCAGCCACCCATGTCGCCAGCATTTTCTCCAGCTCAACAGCAAAACCAAGCTCCAGCTCCGCCGCGCCCTTGGACGCCGACTGAGTTACCATCAGACCAGACTCACGGTGCGCCAACGGTATACCAGGGCGCAAACCAAGTCTCAACACCACCCCATCCGGAGCAAGCTCGACAGGACTCAGGTGGTCGTGCATCCAAACCGCCAAATGCGCTAGAGCAAGATTTCCAGCGAATGCAAATGTCGTCCTCACCACCGCCGGCTTACTCTAGCGTCAGTCACGGCGGGCCGTCAAATGGCACTACAGCCCAGGGATACCCCAATGAGAAATCCGGTGCAGCTGGTGCAGCTGGCGCCGGGGCTGTTGCGGGAGGAGCGGTGGCCGGGGCGGCAGCGGCAGCAGCAGCAGCACCGAAAAAGACTGACTATGCTCAGCCATTGGCATCTCCTGCTCTACAGCATCCAGGACACCCAGCATTTGCAAATGAGCAAAGGCAAGAGCAGGGCACCCCAGTTCAACAATTTGCAAACCCTGCGCCGTTTACGGGCACTATAGGCCCGGCATCTCCACCCCCAATGCCTGAGGGATGGATTGCTCATCTAGACCAGAATTCTGGCCAGTACTACTATATCCACCTCGCAACGCAAGCCACGCAATGGGAGTTCCCCAAGGGTCCGACTCCACTGAATCATGATGTCGCGCCTCTATCCCCAACAGCTTCGACATATGGAAACCCACTGATGTCGCCGGGTCTCATGTCCCCAGGCCTCAGCCATTTTGGAAAACAGCCTATGGGATCGCCTGGTCTGTTTCCGCCACAGACTCCAGGTTACGCAGAGAGCATAATGAGCAGCATGTCTCAAGCAACGACTGCTGGGGGTTTCACCGGACCTCCTCCGAGTGCTGGTGTTGATATGTATAAAATTGCGCCTACGAATGGTGTATACTTTGGCCCTTATCTAAAGTACATCAATATGGATATTGAAAGGGGTGTATGGCTCGGATCTATCATGCTTGTTACGGACGGCCCGCAGCCACCAACCATCCACATTCACCAGAGCGCTGATTTGTCTCCGAATCCCAGACAGCTAAAGGCGAACTCGATATATACGCATCAGCGATGGGTCTTTTATCGATATGATGTTGACCTCCAGATGGGCGACGGGCCTGGTGACAAGTGGACATATGCGATCACGTCTCACCTTGGATGCACACGCTATGAGTTCCTCGTTGCCGGTCGCTACGAAACTAACTGGCGTTTCATCGCGCACTCTGGTAACGATTTTGCCATGAACACCAATGCAAACGAGCGAAGCCGCCTTGGGGGGATCGGGTTCATGTGGAAGGATATCTTACAGAAAAATGTCGAAACCGGTGGGTTCCATGTGCAACTTGGTCTTGGTGACCAGATATACGGTGACAGGTTATGGAAGGAAGTTCCGTTACTAAAGCAGTGGCTTGCTCTGCCTGGAAAGGAGGCTCGCAAGTCTACTCCGTGGACAGCAAAGCATGAGGAAGATGTCTCTCATTCCTACTTCCATTACTACACTAGTCACTTCGACCAGCCATACCTTCGGGAAGCATTTGCCCAGATCCCGCATGTTTTGGGAATTGACGACCATGATATGTAAGTTGTCTAGTCCCTGTTGCTTAATACGTACCTAACATTCCTAGTTTTGATGGCTTCGGCTCCTATCCCGAATACATGCAAGGCTCTCATATGTTCAAGAACATTGGCCGCATTGGTATTGAGATGTACCTCCTATTCCAGCACCACACAACCCTCGAGCTGCTGCGTAATGTAAACGACGATATTGACCTGTTTACCATTACTGGCACCGGCTGGCACTTTGTCAAGTACCTTGGTCCTGCCGTTGTCGTTATTGGGCCTGATGGCCGGTCAGAGCGTAACCAGCAACAAGTGATGGCTGGACCGACATACCAAGGAATCTTCCCCAAAGTCGCCACACTACCCCCTTCAGTACAACATTGTATCTGGATGATCCCAGTGCCTATAGTGTATCCACGTCTCGAAACGATGGAATCTCTTGCCAACACAGTCGCGACCGGCAAGAAGGCCGTGAACACCACTTACAATCTACTGGGCAAGGTGACGAGCAGCGTCGCAGGTGTCGTAGGCGGCAAGGAAATTGTTTCGAGCGGGTTCTCACAAGTCAAGAAGGCTGTTGGCAAGTCCGGGCTTATGGGTGGTGTGCTGAACAGCTTTGGTGACATGGATATCACCGAGGAGCTCCGTGATATGTGGACACACGATTCCAAGGATCTAGAGCGCACATACCTGATCCGCACGCTGCAAGGCATCGCACAACAGAAGGGCATCCGCATGACCTTTCTCTCTGGCGGTACGATCTCTCCCCACCCCCACTCATTAACTCCATACTAACTCCTCTCCAGATGTCAACTGCTGCGGCGCCGGTCTCCTCCACGACCCCAGCCACCCCAGCGACCACAAAACAATGTACCAAGTAATCTCCTCCTCGATCGTCGCCGCCCCGCCCCCCAGCTACGTCCTCAAAATGCTGCACAACTCCAAAGCGCTCTACGTCCCCGCCAACGGCCACCGCTCCAACCACGCCGTCAGCGACACCAAGGAGGACATGATGGAGATTTTCCAGTCCGAGGCCAGCGGCGCCGCGCGTGAGCTCAAGCGTCTCATGGGCCGCCGCAATTACGTCGCGTTTGTAGCCTACGATCCGAATGATCTGAATATGGGCATGAGTCAGGCGGGCAGTGTGCACTCGGGCAACCAGGGAATGAGCAAGTTGAGTTTGGCGGTGGATTATGTGGTTCAGGGTGATGGGGCGTTCAATGCGCCGACGAAGTATGGGCCGGTTATTATTCCGAGCTTGGAGTTTGGACGCTGATGGGGGATTGGGATAGATGGGGACCGGGGGGAAAGTAGTTTTATGATTGTGGTGTGCGGCATTTGCGGTGTTTTGTCATTTAGCGTTGATAGCCTTTTCTATGTCTCTGGCATCTTATTTATATCTACCTATTTATCTATCATTTTTGAGAGACAACTCCTCTTTATGGTTCTTTTTTGTACTCGCTACCCTTTGAAATGCTCGCCCGCACATATTTCAATAATCCATAGTCCCGTAATGTCCTCGCCTTATGTCTCCTTTTCCCGCCCCTTTCCTATTAAGCTAAAGCATACTCCCCCGCTGAAGTCACAAATCAAACAGCGCCTTGACCTGCTTCAAGCAGTCATCGGGGTCAGTGACGCTGTGGCCGATCGTACGTGGGTCCTCGTAGATCTCGTAGTCGTTGCCGCCCTTGTAAGTCTTGTCGCCAAAGAAGTGAACGGTGGTGTACTCGATGCCATCAGGCTTCTTGGCATCGGACTCAAGGTGTCCGAGGCAGTAGGTCTTGTCCCAACCGGTGGGGAAAACGTCGAAAGAGATTTGGCCGCCAATGGAGTAGCTGTTTCCGTTTGTCAATGGTCGGCCGTGTGAGAGAATGGTGGGGATCTTACGTCAAGTCAATATCCGAGAACTTCTCGCGCAGGGCGGCCACGAAGGTCTCGCGAATCTTGTGCTCCAAATCGTACTTCTGGTACTCATTCCTCTCCTCCGTGCTCGCATTACGCCCAATGGGGCTAACATTGATCATCCCGTTCCTGAACTCGATGAATGTACCACGCTTGATCGGGATATCCAGATCCGCGATATAGTGCAAGATGAACTTGACGAGCTCCTTATACCTGTCCTCGCCAATCCAATTGATGAAGCTCTGGCTCGGCAGCAGCTGGCCCAGCTTGTACGCCGTAAGCCCGTTCTCGGGGAAGCAGAAGTCGAAGCGCGTTGTGACGCTCAGCGACGCCGTGCCGAGCTGCTCTTGCTGCTTGACGAAGTCGGAGCCGCCCACGTAGCCGACGGCGACTTTTTGGCGCAGGTCTGAGAGCATCTGGATCATCTCGGGGGTGCCGGGCTGGGGGGTAGGTCAGTTAGGGCGCTGGGGGTTGTGGGCGGTGAGGGGGGACTTACCTTGCGCGCCGGGG
>JPJU01001267.1:0-11209 GCA_000750735.1 Pseudogymnoascus sp. VKM F-4246
GACTTACCTTGCGCGCCGGGGTGAGGGTGTTGTCGACATCGAAGAGGCAGATTGTGTTCTTGATGGGGCGCTCGCTGAGCGGGGGGTAGTTGACTGCTGGTTCGGCCATTTTGATGGTTTGGGGGGTATATGGAAGGTAGGAAAGAGGTAATTGTTTTGGGAGGAGTAATGGGCGACTGGGAGAGTATAAACGTGGAGGTTCCCCCTCCAAGAAGCGGTATAGGTGGGGGGGGACTATTTCGGGAGCTAAGAGAGGGGTGGTCGTTCGATAGGCCCTCTATCTACCCAGCTTAAGCGAGCGTGGATGAGGGGTAAATTTGAGAGACATACAACTGCAAACGTCAGGGGCTGAACATTTATTTTACTGAAGTGGCCGTAGGTACTTGTTTCTAGGCCATTCCAAAAATAATAATTGCTAAAAGAAGCTATCCTAAAAATATGTATGCATTTAGACTTGTCAAGGCGGCGATTGTATTATCAATTTTTTTCATTTCTTTAACATCATCTAGCCCTGATTGTGGCCAAATCGCAAGGACAAACTCCTCTTTTTATATGCTATGCACGCATATCCATAAATCCCTATGACACCCATAGAAAAATCATGAAAGATCACGTCTTCAGCACCATCACAGTCATCACGTCCGTAATATATATCGTCGTCTAAGAGGATGCAGTTGGCTCAAGAGTTACACCGCTACGTCATTGTCAGTACATGTAGTTATGGCTGGGGATATTCGGGATGACTTACGCAGCAATGGTGGCCCATCCGATCAGACGCCAATGCTTCTCAATACGTCTCGACAGGGCGACCTTCTCTCCGGTGTTTGTGCATGCAGGGCTGGTAAGGACCAACTTCGCGGCATCCTGGCGAACAGCAACAACCTTAGCACCAGTAGCGGTAGAACCAATGTTGACCATGAGAACCTCGTTCTTTGCGAGCTTTGCGACCTTGGCCTGCTTTCCATCGGCGGTCTTGACACCGAGAAGACGGCGGAGTAAGTAGTAGTTGACCTCGATCTCAGTGTAAATATCCGGAAGTCTGCCCTTGAGACCCAAAACGAAACCAACCAGACGATCGGCACGGCACAGAGTAGGATCGATGCGAGTACCAACACCAATAAGTCCACCAGGAACGGCGTACTTGAGCTCGTTGTTCTCGGAGTTGAGGGTGACGATTCTGCTGAAAATAGGAGTGCACTGAATGGCTCCCTTATCATCTCTTGTGACAATTCCGGGACGGATCTCAATCTCGTCACCGAGCTTGATAACACCGTGCAGAATAGATCCACCAGCAACACCACCCTTAAGCTCGTCAATCTCGGCACCAGGCTTGTTGACATCGAAGGATCGAATGATGATCATCTGAGGATCCTGGGAGAAATCACGGGGTGGGACTGGGATAGTGGAGACAATAGCCTCGTTAATCGCATCGATGTTGAACTTAAGTTGGGCGGAGATGGGGATAATTGGCGATCGGTCAGCGACAGTTCCACGGATGAACTTCAGGATTGACTGGTAATGTTGGAGTGCGCCATCCTCTCTCATTAAATCGACCTTATTTTGGAGGATAATAATCTTGTCAAGCTTCATAATTTCAATGGCGGCCAAATGCTCGGATGTTTGGGGTTGAGGGCAGGTTTCGTTTCCTGCGATAAGAAGGAGGGCTGCGTCCATGACAGCGGCTCCTGACAACATAGTGCTCATGAGAATATCGTGACCAGGGCAATCGACGAAGCTATATATATGTTAGGCCATTTTTCTTTTCCGGTTTAGAAAGTGTAATATCGTAGACTTACGAGACGTGTCTGAGCAACCTGTATGTGCCTGGGCATCCTTCCCTCTCGCAAGGGGGGTCCACCTCCTTCTCACTCTTGTAACTCCTGAAGCATCCAGGTCTTGGGCACTCCTCAAAGTCGCACTTGTAGATCTTAGCATTCGCGTAACCGAGCTTGATGGTAATGTTGCGCTCCAACTCGTTCTTGAAGCGGACAGTCTGGACACCCGAAATAGCCTTCACAACCGTGGACTTTCCGTGAGCGACGTGACCGATGGTTCCAATATTGATGGTCGCCTGGCGGGCGATAATCTCGGGGGTCAGAGGGCTGAGAGACTTGACATCCAAGTCTTTTGGCTCCGTCTGCGGGGGTAGGGTCGGGCGCACAACCACTGGTGGTTGGTCCTTTGCTGCTGCGGGCTTCTTGAGGCTCGACTTTAAAGGCATATCGGGAATGTTGTCGTTATCCTCCACATCATTCGTAGCCCCTAGGTTCGGGGAGCCCTGCTCGGAGCCCGAGTCGGACTCCATGTCATTTCCAAACTTGTCGCCTTGGGTCGCCATGATTGCGCTCCGCTGAAGGTTTCGCGGATTCTTCAATAAGGTACAGTGACTGGTGTTGAGACGCGTGTGTAGATGGTGATCTTGTGGTGTATGTTCAATATCCTTCGTCGATATATGAACAAGGTAGTTGCTTCGTGGCGTCAGATGGGGTTCAATTTCGCAACGAGCCTCAGAGAATTGTATAAAGTTTCCCACCACGGTGACTCTTCTTGGTGGGGTGAACTAGCCGAATGTATCTCACTATGAGCACGTGACTGGGCAACGGGTAACGTCGCTGATGGCCCTCCGAAAGCTCAATCCAACAATACACATCCCACCTTCTTTTATTTTCTTTTATTCAAGCTTGATTTTAAATATGGCGCAAAAGGCGATTACTGGCGCCCAGGTTCTGCCTCGTTTCCTGCTGCCGCAACTCAGCTGGCAGGGAAGGGCAGCTACAGCTCAGCTTCCAGTTCGCTCGACGTCACTCTTTGCAGCATATTCAACAGATTCGTACGGCCAGAACCGCCGCACCACGCCGATAACTGAGCAAAGATCTATGTTCCAGACGAAAGATGGTGCAGCTATTACTCGAAATTTACCAATGCGCCGGGCTTTCAGCTCGTCACCAATGCGCCCCAGAGACCACCACTTTGACACACTCAAGTTCGTCAAGCGTTTAAAGGATGAGGGGTTCACCGAGACGCAATCCGTTGCTATGATGAAGGTCCTAAGTGATGTTATAGAAGAAAGGTAGAAGCCCCAGCTCAACTGAGTGCAAAAGTTCCAAGCTGACCTATGACAGCATTCAAAATCTCACGCGAACCATGGTCATCCGCGAAGACCAAGCGAAGGCAACCTACACCCAGAAGGTTGACTTTGCAAAGCTACGATCAGAGTTGTTGTCTGCGGATTCCACCGAAGAATCGGCTACAAAGGCAGCGCATGAGCGCCTGACGAACGACCTGGCGAAGTTCAACAACAAGTTGCGAGACGAAATCAGCAGGACTCAAGCATCCGTCCGGCTGGATCTGAACCTGGAGAAGGGCAGGATAAGGGAGGAATCAAATGCCCAGGGGCTCAAGATCAAGGAGACGGAGACAAAAATTGAGCAGGAAGTTGCTGGACTGAGGGAGAAGCTTGAGGGAGTCAAGTTCCAGACCCTACAATGGTTGATGGGAGTGGTTACTGGTTTCTCTGCTTTGGTTCTTGGTGTGTGGAGGTTATTGATGTAATACTACGGTTTATAGCCTCGAAATATACCCGGTTATCAAATGCTTCGTTCACGTCACGTCACCATGCAAGGTATATCATGTTGGAGCAGGAAAGTAGTAATCCGATTCAGAATCAGTCTGTCTTATGACTATAATATCGCCGCCGAAAAATGGCCACTGGCGCGGAAGCCGTCGCATTCATAGGGTTGGCGCCAGAAGCAGGGCGGCACAGGTGGCCGAACAAGTGCCAAAGGCAGTGTTGCATCCGATGATGGTTGCAGGAGCCGTAGCTCCCAAGGTGGCGCCCCAAGTGGCCCCTCCAGCTGCGTAACAGGCCATGGCGACAGCTGCGCAGCCACTTTGACAGACACCGTAGGCTGCTGGCCCAGCAAATGCTGGTGAGATAGCGATAGCTAGTGGTAGGAGGTATGAGAAGCGCATTTTCACGTTGGTTGGTTGAGTGGTTGTTGTTGAGTAGTATTTTTGGATCTTGATAAAGCTTTGGGTCTTGGTAGATGAGGGGTTCTGTAGTGGTTTTTGTCGATAAACTGGACAGGATATTTCGAAGTTAATAAAGAAAGAAAGATGTGGGAGTGAGATACTTCATATAGTTAATGAGGGGAAGTTAACATAGCTGCGCGGGTTGGTTCTGGAGTTAGCACGGCTGCACGAGTTGCTCTACGCAGCAAGATTGGTTCTGGAAAGTTAACAAGGCTTCACGGATTGCTCGATAAAGCATTCCGCGCAGCCTTGTTGACTCCAGAACCTTCTTTATCAATTTGATGGCCTCACTCAAAGGGGCCCGCATGAAATGTGAATATCGGTCGAGTGAATTCAAGAACGACCATTTCATTCATAAAGTGTATAATAAATAAGCCACACCAACGCCGACCCATGCGCCCCCACCCAAACCCAGCGCAATCTAGAATGTAATATGCCTCTTCCTCCCCGTGTACTTGCTGGACGCCTTGACGACCTTGCCCTTCCGCTCCATTTGCTCCTTCTTGTTGAGAATCCACGCCTTGGAGCCCTTCTTGGCGTCCTTCCTCTTCTGTGCCTGGTGCTGTCTCCGAGCATCCACAACGTCGACGCCGTCCATTCCCTTGACCACGCCAGTAATATCGCCGCCAGCGCCTTCTGTCGCAGCACCACCGACGGTGAGAACAAGGTATAACTTGGCGTTCTTGGTTCCGGGATCATCTTCAAGGATACCCGCGCCGAATCCAGCCTTGATGGCGGCTCCACTGATCATGGTTCGCTGCTGGTCGTTCTTGGGGTAGAACTGGCACACCGCTCTCCCTCCTCGTTTTAAGCTGGCGTATAAACCGTTGAAAAACCTCGATAGTCGTCCGGTAGGTGAGACGTCGCTGCTTTCGGCGTTACAGAGCCACTGGATTGCGGAAATAGAGATCGCGGCATCGAATGTTCCGGCGCGGAATGGGACGCCCTGGCCAATATCTGCGAGCATCAGGTCGCCCTCGACGTCGCGCTGAAGGGCAATATCCAGCATAGAAGCCGAGATATCCATGCCAACCCAAATGTGTTGTCCGCCATATTCTTCCTCCACTGAGCTGACAATCTCGCCGGAGAGTCCAGAGCCGCAGCCGATATCGAGGATCATGGCGGGGCTGTCGAGGTCAAGCAGTTCCAGGGCACGGTTGGTCATGGACGCCTGAATGTTCTGGATACGGGAGGAAGTGGTGTATTTGCGTGCTTCGACATCATTGTAGTGGAGATCAGGAGGGCTGAAGTAGTTTGGTCAGTCAAAGTCGGAGGGGACGTGGCGGGGTCGGCGTCTTACAGGATATCTTCTGGGCGAGACATGGTGGCGGACAGAACTCTGCCACGGCAGGATTGCGATAAAAAATCTACCTCATACGCTACCTCTCAGACTGCGGGGAAATTTGCGTTTTGTTTGTCGTCTGCTTTGAATATGTAGTTTCCCAAAATTTGTCAGTAGCGCCTACCGATAGGGCGTCATAAATCTCGAAATAAATATATTTTAGACTTATCAGTGCGCCACGGCGATTGCCGAAATCTGGGGTAAACGACACGACGACAACTTTAGATATCCACCCACGACCATGAAGCTTCTCTTGTAGTCAAAGTAGCAGCGTCAAGTTTGTCTCAGCAATGGCGCAATTCTGGATTCTACCGCTCGTCGGATACCTGGGCATGATCCTGGGCTTCAGCTTCCTCACTTTAGCCATTGGTAAGTGATTCCGTCATAAGCCCCCTCGAAGCTCCGCTAATGAATCGCAGCGTCGGGTCTGTACTACCTGTCTGAGCTTGTCGAGGAACATACAGTCATAGCGAAGCGACTATTGACGCGCATGATATACGCCGTTATCGCCATACAAGCCCTCCTCGTCCTCGTCGATGGCTTCCCAAAGTTCCTCTCCCTCATCGGGATCGTGTCGCACGTCGTCTATCTGGGGAATATGCGACGCTTTCCGATCGTGAAGCTGTCCGACCCATTATTTCTCTCGTCCTGTGGTATGTTGTATAATTACGATACGAAGGTATAGATTCTAATCATTCATAGTTCTTGTCCTCGTCAACCATTACTACTGCTTCGCCCACTTCTCCAGCCTCCCAAGAACTCCCACGAACTCCATCTACGATGCGCCCGTCGGACCCACATTCACAGAGATTGCGTCCTACTTCGGGATATGCGTGTGGCTCGTTCCATTCGCCTTGTTCGTGAGTTTATCGGCAAGCGACAATGTGCTTCCTACCATGGGAAGCGAAGCCCCCAGCGGGAGTGGGGGACCAGGGGACCGCCAAAAGAGACAGGGACTGGTGAAGGTTGTTGTCGATGGTGGTATTGAATGGGTGGGAAATGCGGGAAATGTATTGGGATGGTGGAAAACAGACCGACGATCGAGTATTTTATGAGCTGTGAAAGTACGTGTATGATAACATGATGTTCTGTATTTGCTGGGCAGGCATGCATATGAGGGAGTTCGAACAGTCGCAAAAGATTAATGATTAACTTAGATGTGTGTATTTTAAGAGCTGAGATGAATTTTCAATATGAACTAGATGGGCTACAATGCGATATGATATCCTGGATAGCTGCGATCCACTCAGACAAAGATCTCGATGAGAATGCAGAAATTTGTAGTATACAAAAGCTAGTACAAATGCTACTTAAATATGGGTATGACAAAATGCTATATATCAAAAAAATAATCACTCCTCTTGCGACACCTTCCTTCATTCGTCACGGGCTTAAACTCTTCGTCTTGTAAAACTCTCTCCGCCTTCCATCCTCTTCAATTAGCACTCTCTCTCGGTCCTCCAGTCTACCCGCCGACATCCTCGGGTTAGCACCATACGTAATACTCCGTGCGCGTGGCCTTACGTCTTCAACCATCATCGTATCTCTTGACGCCTCTAAACCGCGCTGTACCTTATCCACCTCCATCGGCGACAGCGGCGCCGTGAGGTGAACATTGCTCCTCCTCTCGCGACTCGGCTCTCTGCTCGGATCCCTCTCCTCCCTCGACAGCGCACGAACATGTCTCACCGCATGGCTATCCGCCCTCCCCCTTGTCTCAACGGCAGGACTGCGACTCCGCTCGCGCACAGGCGGGTTGACGATAAAAATCTCCCCGCTGTTATGCCGACTGTGTCGCTGACTACCATGTCGCGAGCGCTGGCTCCTCTGACTTCCCTGCCGCGCGCTCTGTCGGCTTATCACGCTCGTGCGGCTGTTCCGCGGACTGCCTTCATACACCACGACGTGTGTATGGCTGGTGCGCGGGCTGTTCCTCGGGCTGCGATTGGGCGTCGGCGCCTGCACTATCATTGGGAAGTTTCCCGGGTCTGGGCTGGGGCCGCGGTACCCAGAGCCATCAACATACTGAGCAGGGCGCGGCGCATGACGCGGCGCAGGCTCGATTGAGGTAATGCGCGTGACGGAGTGGCGGGAAGTCGTGGTTGGGCGAATGATAACCTGGGAGGTGCGCCTCGAATGGGAGACCGATTCGCGACGACGGACGTATACCCGTGGCGGCTCTTCGGGGTCGTCGTCCTTGGAAACTAGAGTTGACGTTGTTAGCTGGTGCTGCTTGGCTTGTCTCTGGTGGATCGAAGCGGGGAGTGGAGTGGCTGCGGGGTTTGGGTACGAACCTCTGACGAGACACATTGTTGGCAAGCTCTCGTGCAATAGACGTCTCGGAGGCGCTTTTCGGGTATGCGCTAGAAAGTCGACAAAGAATGCAGCGAAGCCTTGTCTGGGCGCAATGCGCAACCGAAAATTTCGGCGATAAATGAGAGTGTTCGATTTCGTACAGTACAAGTGTAGAGTAGTCCTAGATGCGCCTGGGTAATATGCAGGAGTTATCAGATGTCTTCGATATGGAGGGAAAGGGAAAGGTATATATATATGTCCCCGGGACCACGCGCGCGCAGGAGTGAGAAGGGAAAGAGCTGGTGGTCCTCTCACCTGATAGAGTTTAGCTAGAGTACGGCTGATGTCTATTAACAGCTCGATCACGACCGGTCGCAAAGCAGGGCCCTCCAATTATAGAATGTGGCTCGTGAGTCCCTCATTTGTGTGGCTAGTGTGATTAGTGTGGCTAATGGGTGTGGCTAATGACACTAAAATGCGGGACAGGGTCGAGCCGGAGGGTGGTCCAGCCAAATTTAGAGGGGAAGCCAAGCAAATTAAAGCTCAGAATAGACTTGAAGGATTGTGTCACGTGATATTATAAATCAAAGAGTCGTTATTAATGAGGTGAGTTCAGCTGTACTAGGAGTGCATGCTGGATTCTAGAAGTGTCTCTTGTCCGTCCGTTAGAGTTCCTAAAATATTATGGTATTGATAAGCAGTGACGTGTGCTGGGCGTAATATCTAGGTTGTTGTTACTAGGCGTTCGGAGCACGTTTAGAGCACCTTATATTAACCAGCACTGCTCATTAGCATATAAGAGACCTTGGGGCGCATTTAACTTAAGAGAGGTATTTAGACCTTTAGCATACCTTCTCTTGCCTGGTGATTATGGTGCTTAAGTATCCTACGTGTAAGATTCATATTAAATAAATAATAGTTTCAATATCTTTTTATATATAATGTGCTTACTAAGCTAACTTTTTAACCTCTACAAACACATGATTTGCCTCTGCTTGACCTTACCTACCTGTAACCTTTAGTGTTAACCATAAAGAGCATTAACAGAGATATTGCGTTGCTGTTATAGCATTACACATATGACAGCACAGCCCTCTGTTTAGACGTTGGTGGATATAAACTCATGTTGAATTCACTTCTGGTTGACGTGTGGCTGTGCGGGATTCTTCAAGGGACCGTGCTGAACCGCGTCAATTTAGTCGCGTCTTCCACAACTTAGATTCACAACTTTTTGACATTGACCACATCATAGTGGTTTTCAGCTGGCTGATACCTGCGGCTAAGTGTGCCTAGGATGGTCGGACAGGTAGATCCGCGCCAATGACCACTGCCTCCTTCCAGATTGTATTATTCCCAAAACCTATCTATGTTGCTGGCTCAGGGCCGCCTATGGCGCCCGTCACTCTGCTGCCAGAGCACGACGAGGCAAGCTGGGTTATTGCGCAGGTAATCGACTATTATAAGATACCTCACTATGTCGTCCACCCGAAAGACAAGCCCGTAGTTCGCAAGATCATTCGAAAAATCGACGCCCTTGACTGGGTCTCACCGAGAGTCTGCGAAGCGTTCGAGATGGCAGAGGCAAGACGACGGGATGCGCAAGAGGAAGAACTAAAGCAAGCAAAAGCTCTAGCGAAGCTGACGAAGAACGGGAAGAAGAGAGGCCGTCCATTTAAAAATCCGGAGACAGGAACATGGACGTCAGCGGCTCTTGTTGAATCTATCGAGACAGAAACCGACACCCTAGACGAAGGCGCTGATTCTCTGGCGCCACGACCTCCACAACCCTCCAACCAACAGCCAACCCTCTCCATACCTTCACTCTCACAACCGCACCCCAGACACAACATGGATTCACTCTTCGACACCGAGGGCATACCAGACAGCATGGACCCCCCACCAAGCAAACGCTTCCATACAGACATGAGCGAGGGACCTTCCAGTAAGACCCCAAGAAACCCACAAGAACCCATCATCTCAAGCCCTCAGACGGTGCAGAAGAAGAATCTCGCGCCCACCTCCACGCAACCCCAGCAATCGAAATCTATGGCTGAACCTACAACACCACGTCACACACCCTCACCCTCAAAAACCCGAACTCCCCAGCGCAGCACCGCACCACCTTCAGCGACAGCCAATTCGGAGCGCCGCGAGCTGAGAGATCGATCTGCGCAGCCGTTTTACGGCCATCAGCGCCAGCTGTCGCAGACTGTCCATTCGTCTCACAGCGCATCGCCAGCCAAGTCTTCACGGAAATCGACAACTCCAGCGAGACCAGCGAGATACCCTACAAGATCCAGCTCACGCTCTCGCAACGCAACACCAAGCGGCGGTGACGTACAAAGAACCCCAAACAAAGGCTGGAAATCCGCCCCTGCAAAATCAACCGCCTCTACTCCTCAAAAGCGATCTCGGACCTCCACCCCGTCGAAACCGAAACCCAAACCCGTCGCGGAATCAGACGACGACGACGATGAGAACAAAGTAGACGGCAAGCAGTGGAAGGTCATCCGCCTCCTCGACGATAAATACAGAATGAACAAACACCGTCGCTGCCACTACTACCTCACCCAATGGGCGGGCGACTACGCACCTACCTGGGAACGCTCGGTGAATATCACGAATGATCTAAAAGTCGAGTATGAGGCCTGGAAGAAGAGCAGCGGGGGTAAGGAACGCAGGGCGAAGAAATCTCCGTCCGCAGAAAAGGGTCATAAGGCGTCTGTGGCTGTTGAGAAGGACGTGGATACTCCAAGAAATGTGGATACTCCGAGAAGCCTAGAATCGCCGCCGTTAGACAGTTCAGAGGACGACCAGGCCCAGGCGTCCAAGCAGCTGGGTAATGATATCGGCGGCCTATTCGTCCCGGAAGAGACTGGCGATGACGACGACTCCCCCGATCCACTCGTCGCTGCTGAACCTGCGGTGGCGGTTAAACACGAACGGTTGGAGATGGAGATGGACCTCGACGAGCTTCCCCTTGCGCGAAGCCCGTACTTCCCCGGGGAGCCTTCTGCGGAGTTGGAGGAAGACGAGGAGGAGTATACCCTGTAGTCGCTAAGGAGTCGTAATACGAGTTTTCCGCTGCATGCATATAGTGGAGGGGGTTTGGGGTTCTCAAGGGTGTTTTTTTATGGATTTTTTACTACTGGGAGCGATGGAGTTTTCGGTGGGATATCGGGGGTGTATGGGTTACTTTGATCTAGGGGTTTCTGGGGTTTACGTTTTGAGGAACTGGCTGGGGAAATCATGGATGGGCTTTTTGCTTGCATTTGAGGCGATGGTGGGAGGCATGTGCCTTTGCAAATGCAATGGATGGGCTCATGAGGGAATTTACATGCATGGTATGATGAACAAAGGAGGGTAGTCGCTATACATAGCACTGGCAACTTTCTACATCACGACATACAGACGTCGACAAACAAACAAACAAACAAACAATGAACAAAGAATCTTGATAACAAGTGTCTTAAAAACTACCAGTTCCACTTGCGCTAAACAATATTCCCTTTATCCCACCCCCTTTTATCTATCCATTCC